>JASCZW010005929.1:102500-124063 GCA_034211315.2 Aedes japonicus | reverse complement strand
CCGGCCCGCCATACCTGATTATAGACAAGGTGATGCTTGCCATGAGCCTGCCCTTGCTCCCTTTGTACCGCTGCGCTATTTGACATCATGTGGAATACGTCCGGTATAGCCATAGAGGCTTTCTTGCTGGCGTAGTCACCTCTTTGATGGATTCACCGCATATCTCTAGGGTAGACGACAAACCTGACGGATCTCCAGCCCGTTCGGAGATTCAAGCTTCCTCATCGTACATCGTGTTCCATAGCACTGAACCCAGGATTGAACCTTGTGGGACGCCTGCGGTGATCTGAACACGTTTCTGGTCTACCTCTATATAGTAGCTTCCGAGAATCTTGTACAGGTACCCAAGAATCTGAAGGCGTCGGAGAAAATAAGCGATAGCCACCCAAATTGCGCTATTGAATGCATTTCGCACGTCAAGGGTGACCACTACACAGTAGCGGACACCTGGTCTCTTGCGCTGGATTGCCACCTCTGCCGTCTTGGTGACGGACAGAATGGCATTCACCGTCAACTTCCTTTACGGAAGCAAAACTGGTTTTTAAACAGACCGCCTATACTCTCCGTGTACGTTGTCAGTCTGTTGAGAATGACCCTCTCGAGCGCTTTACTCCGCTGTATCCAACAGGCATATAGATCTATATGCCGATGGATCTCCTCGTGGCTTCCCTGTCTTTAGTAGCAACACAAGGGTCTGAATTTTCCAGGCGTCCGGAAAGACGCCCTCGTTCGAGACACTTTTGCATCACAACCCTGAACATTTTGGGATTCTAGATAGCCGTCTTGATGGCCAGGTTGGGAATACCATCCGGTCCCGGCGCTTTGTTCACCTTTAGCGACTTTGCTATCGAGTTCCTCATTAGTCACCGTCGCTTCGTCGTCGGCCCCCGTTATGCCGTTGTAAATGCCCACGTGGTCACGGGTGTTCGGCTGAGCCGTCCACCCTTCCGTCGCTATGACAGCGTTAAGGTCTGGAATACTGGAACGCTGGTCATGGTACAAATCTACGGCGGTGGGGGGCCATGGACTCAGGTTGTGCCTCGGAAAGAGTCCCCCAACGATCACCTGCAGCAGCTCTGATGAACGCTCGGTTGGAGCCGCCAATCCTCTGGTTTTGGCCATTACTACTCGATAGGCGTCACCCCACGGGCTCGCATTGGCCTTCTGATACAGACCCTTGCAACAGGCTTGCTTGCTGGCCTTTATCTCCCTCTTTAGTGCAGCTTTCGCGGCGACTAGCGCCCCTCTACGCTCGATTCTCTCGGCGTCTGACTGCGCTCTTTGCACCCTCCGTCATGCGTTGTGGCATGTTCTTCGGAGGTCGGCAATCGACTCCGTCCACCAATACATCACCAATCCATTCCTCGGTTTGACTTCCCTCGGCATGGTCGGATCGCACGCTCGTGTAAGTGTCATAACGAGTCGTTCGTGGGTTTCGCGTAAGTTTCGTTCCCTCTCAAGCGCTTCTTTAAAAGTCTCAAAGTAGGACGTCCTCCATCTGCGGGCGAATGGAGTGGATGCTCCTTCTTCCGCACGCTGCCTTTTATTGTGGACGACACAATAACGAACCGCAAAGTGGTTGCTATGGGTGTCGACATCATCCTTCCTCCAATTGCTAAGCAGCCCAGGACTGCTGAATGTTACATCGATGATCGATTCCGCTCCGTTTCTATGGTAGGTACTCTTAGTACCCACGTTGGTTAGGTCCACATTGAGCCTAGCCAAAGCCTCCAGAAGAATTTGGCTCCTAGGGTTGGTAAGGTGGCTCCCCACTCGAGCGCCCACGCGTTGAAGTCCCCCGCTGTTACCAACGGGTTCAGGCCAGTTAGATCCGTTGTCATCCGATCGAGCATATTGGAAAACTGTTTGCTCGACCATCTTGGTGGTGCATAGCAGCTGCAGAAGAACACTCCATTCACTTTTACAACCGCGAAGCCTTCGTTTGTGGAAGACACAATCTCCTGAACCGGGTACTTGCCCATCGTCCATAATGCCGTCATATTGACCTGTCCGCAAACCAGTTTCCGTTGCCGGCTGGGATGCGGTATGGGTCGGAAATTATGGCGATACCCGATGCCGACTCGCGAACTGTCTGACACAGCAGTTGCTGGGCGGCCTCACAATGGTTCAGGTTTAGTTGGGTTACTTGCATTACGGTTGCCTCAGTGTATTTTGCCAGTCTGTTGGGATTAACCCTCTCGAAAACTTTACCCGGTGTATCCAACAGGCATATAGATCTATATGCCGATGAGTTCCCTGGTATGCCTGTTACGAAAAGTTCCTCGTTATGCGAGGCCATGGCCTCTGGTCATGGCTCAGATAGAGTCCCCTATTGAGGACCTGGAATAGCTCTGGTGATTGGTCCGTTGGAGCTGTCGTGCCCTTGGTTTTGGCCATTACCACGCGATAGGCATTACTCTATGGGTTTGCGTTGGGTTTCGGATACAGACCTTCGAAGCATGCTCGTCTGCTAGCCTTTATCTCTTTCTTTAGTGCAGCCTTACCGCGCTCTTTGCATCCTCCATCTAGCTCGGTGGCAGGTTCTCCGGAGGTCGGCGATCATCTCTGTCCACCAGTACACCGGTGACCTTCCATCGCTAGGTTTGACCTTTCTGAGCACGGTTGCGACGCACACTCGTGTAAGTAGTGCTACGAGTTGATCACCGCAAGGATCTTGGGTAGCGCGCAGTCTCTGTTACTGCTCTAGCGCCTCCTTAACACGTACGTCCCCAACCCCTCTGAGACAGAAAATTCCAAATTTAAAATTGATGATACTCCATCGTTAGCCATCGTATTTTGTTGCGGTTTTTTTGCAATAGATCACAAATATATCCTTATTTATAGATCTGCACAGGTTATTCCAAAAATTTTCGTAGTTTCGGATTCCAAGGTGGGAGTACTGGGGTAAGTACCTGTCCAGGGATGGTGGACAAAACATTTTTAGTAGCGAAACATGGCATGCGGTATATCAAACTTCATGATTTTGCAAAACTAAGTCATCAGAAGATATTTTGAAGATTTCTGACCATACTGGCCACTAAAAGTGGCCCATCAGGATCCGAGTTCCTCCGGAAAAGTGGCTATATTCAAATATTTGCCAAAACCTGGCTTGCGACACATCAAACTTCAGGATTTTGCAAAACTAGGTCATCAGAAGACGTTTTGAGAATTTCTGGCCATACTGGTCACTTGGGGAGGCCCTGCGAGATCCGAATTCCAACGGAAAAGTGGCCATATTCAAATCTTTTCTTAAACCTGGCTTGCGACACATCAAACTGCATGATTTTGCAAAACTTGTTCTTCGGAGAACTTTTTGAGATTGTTGGACCATACTGGCCACTTAGAGAAGCCCTGTGGAATCTGAATTCCTCCGGGAAAGTGGCCATATTCAAATCTTTTCTTAAACCTGGCTTGAGACACATCAAACTTCAGGATTTTGCAAAACTAGGTCATCAGAAGACATTTTGAAGATTTCTGACCATACTAGCGACTAAAAGAGGCCCTGCAGGATTCGAGTTCCTCCGGAAAAGTGGCCATATTCAAATAGTTCCCAAAACCTGGCTTGCAACGTATCAAACTTCAGGATTTTGCAAAACTAGGTCATCAGAAGACGTTTTGAGATTGTTGGGCCATACTGGTCACTCTGGGAGGCCCTGCGAGATCCGAATTCCTCCGGAAAAGTGGCCATATTGAAAAAAATTCAAAAACCTGGCTTGCGAACTCGCATGCCGCAGTGGCCAGTATGGTCAGACACCCTCAAAATGTCTTCCGAAGGCAAACGTTTGCAAAATCATTAAATTTGTTATGTCACAAGCCAGGTTTTGGAAACGATTTCAATTTGGACACTTTTCCGGAAGAACTCGGATCCCGTAGGGCCACTCCAAGTAGCCAGTATGATCAGACACCCTAAGAATGTCCTCCAAAGACTAAGTTTTGCAAAATCATGAAGTTTGATGTGTCGCAAGCCAGGTTTCGGTAACGATAACGAATTTCTGGAGGAATAATAATTCCGCAAGGCCTCCTTAAGTGTTCAGTATGGTCAAGAATCCTCAGAATGTCCTCTACAAACCTATTTTTGCAAAATCATACAGTTTGATGGGTCGCAAGCCAGGTTTTGGAAAAGATTTGGATATGACCACTTTTCCGGAGGAGCCCGAATCCTGCAGGGCCTCTCCAAGTGGCCAGTATGGTCAAAAACTCTCAAAACGTCTTCTCATGACCTAGTTTTGCAAAATCCTGAAATTTGATGTGTCGCAAGCCAGGTTTTGGCAGCGATTTGAAAATGGCCTCTTTTCCGTAAGAACTCGGATCCCGCAGGACCTCCCTAAGTAGCCAATGTGGTCAGACACCCTCAGAATGCCCTCCAAAGACCTAGTTTTGCAAAATCAGTTAGTTAGATTTGTCGCAAGCCAGGTTTCGGTAACGATTTGAATATGGCCTTTTTCCCAGAAGAACTCGGATCTCGCAAGAGCTTCTTAAGTGGTCAATATAGTCAGGAATCCTAAACATGCCCTCCAATAGAATTTAGTTTGTGACAAGAATGCATGAAGTTTGAGTGTGTCGTCAAAGCCAGGTTTTAAGAAAGAAAATTGAATATGGCCACTTTCCAGGAGGAACTCGGATTCCGCAGGGCCTTCTTAGGTTGTAAAATAGACCCTATTTAGTGGTCCTTGGCCTCTTGTTCAGTAACTCCTATCCCTACCTCCCCGCGATGCCGGCTGTGCTGCGAGCAACCTTAGGGACGATCGGGTAACCAACCCCAGTGGGAACTTTGGTCGTAGGCTGACAGGGAAGGGGGGGTTTTCTTCTGCAAACCTGAGCGTCTGTTCTCCAGGAGGAGCGGCTTACAACAGCGTCTGTCTCCCATGTTAGCGGCGGCTGATCGACGTCCGAGTGCCAGGAAAGAAATCTAAGCTCAACTGTGCACTATGGTCCTCCGGAAAGTAGGGGGTTGGTGTCCGGCCCTGCGAGCCAGCCGTTAAAAAGAACTGCAACGGAAAATCAGCAACAGAACATAGGACGTGACCGAGGTTGGAGCCGGCAGTCGCAAACCGAGTATTGTGGCGTACTATTTTGATTGCTTATCCTAATGTGATGTTGAACAAATTGTTCTGCGACCGCGAAGCCCTCGTTTGAGCTGGACACAACCTCCGACTGGGAACTTGTCCGTCATCCATAGTAATGCCTTATTAGACCTGTCCACAACCCAGTTTCCGTTACCGGTGGCTAGCCCCTTCGAAACGATAATGTGACCCATAACCACCAGCCAGGCACGAGTAATTGTCACCTCACTTATACTTACAACGAAAATCAAATCATTGTAAATAATAACATCGACTATCGGCTCCGTATAAATGAAAACAAAAGCCGATCCTCGTCGAATCACCTTCATACGCCTCCGGCTACTTTCCACGGTGCCAGCCATCTCTATCAGCTGGACCGCTGAAGCAGAACACGCCGGCCGAGCATACACAAAATGCTTCGGGTTTTAATAAACAGGAGCAAGAGATGAAGAGAAGGGTAAATATTTGCGCTGTATGTGTTAATTAAAATAAATTACAAAACGCGATTCAGGAATGTGAGCCTCGTCCTTGCCTAACGCCCTCCTCCCTTCCCGACTATCAGATGGGTGGAAAACCTCGGTTACTGTTTGCTTTCAAGCTTCTGCCGATAAGGAACAACAAAAGGGGGACAGGATTTAAATCCGTTATTAGGACAACGATATCATTAACATCCTGCGAGCGAGCATGGCTATATGTATGTGTGTAGATAGGAAAAGCTGGCTCAAATGAACCACGACGCGATTGATCTGGGTGCGGTCTTCTGCCGGTTTGAATTGTAATGGAAGTGATACCTATATATATTTTTTCTCGATTGTCAGAGCTGTCCGCTGTTGTTGTGGAATGTGGAAGGAAAAAGGCAAACAGCTGGGTGGATTACGGCGAGGTGGGAATCGGCCGATAACCATCGTAATCCACGGCTCAATAATTGGCTCATGAATTTATGTATGATTGACACGGAATCGGCTTGGTTTGATCGGATCAGGTTGCCAAAGAGCCACTTATGTGGGCGTTAGTGGAATACAGCACATTCAGCTGAAGAAAAACTGAACAATGGCAATGGATAAAAATCTGCATTTCACGGAAGATAAAATAGAACTTCGAGTGAACGCATTCAACAAGCAAGTTCTGCGAATCGGTAAACAAGAACACCCGATATCCCTGTTTGTTCTGCACTGGATCAGGCATTGTGTGCACATGTTTGCCATCGCTCCTTCATTGTAATTTTCCATTTAATTGACAGCTCATCTATGCTTCGTTTAACTGTATGGACACAGGAATAATACAGTGGATTCTCGTTCCTACCGAAAAACTCGTTCAGCGAAAATTAAAAATGCACACCAACTAACCATCCGAGCCATGAGCAGCAGTGCATTCATCAGCGGCGCACTAACAACTGACTGACTGAATCCAATCTCTTGGCTGGGCTGGGGGAGTGTTGGGGGGACAGCAGCTGAGTGCTTGTGTAACAAGGCGATAATTACTCGCCTGTCGGTTGCATGCATGTCCCAAATTTGCGGGCGAAAAAAAAATATTTCAGAAAAAAAAGTTCGTTCTGGAATCGAACTCGTTCTGGGCTGTACATGAAACGAATCGTTTCATCCGTTTCATCAATAATGTAGAATTGAATCGTGTGGAGCAGAATAATTTTCGCTCAATAGATTAATTGTCACCAGCTTTTTGTCGCATCGCTCGTCGGTTGCCGGTGCGGTGCCGAGGACGGGGGCGGGGGAGATGCCGCTTCCGGTACTTCCTCGCTTTTGTCTTCAGTCGCCACAGTGATGATTCGCGGGGGTGTGTGTATGTGAGTGTAAGTGTGGCATATGATTGGAAATGAGTATGGGGTCTGTTCACAGTTCCACAATAGAATATAGGGAAACCAGTTTCGCCCCGGAAAAAGAGTTCTTCCCCGTTTCGGTAGAACCGCATTTACCCTTCGAAGCATTTTGGCAGTTGAAATGGGTTGTAGTTTTCGAAAGGGAATCCAGTTGTTGAAAGTTATCAAGAAAACTACCCTTAAATATCTTCCGAATATCTGAATATTCGTGAAAATTGGAAGTCTGGTTTCTGTTGGTGTCAACGAGACTTTGAAAGTATATTGAAAATTTATTTCAATTTGTATTACGAAATCGAAAGTAAAATTAGAGAATCTTTTTGTTGTTTTCTGCAACGAATCGGATTTGCTCTTTTTATTAAGATACCTTCGTACCTTCTTTTCATTAAGATACCTTCGTAATTAATGGCATACGCGCAGCTGTCAAACGCACGAAGCGTTTTTGACGCACAAAATGTGTGCATTGAATGAAAACAATACAAAAAGCAACGAATATTTTGTTGCATGAATGACTGGTAGATCTACTATGTCGACTCGAAGTGTAATTGAAAAATAAAACCACAAGCACGTGGAGTTGCGTTTTTGACGTAGAACTACGTATTTGTTTTTTATATACTGGAGTACAATTTAAAAAAACGATATGCGACCGTCACATAAACTGGTCAGGTTTTGAGCATCAATGTCTCAGTCGTTTCTCCAAAGGTTTTCAAAAAATTTGCACCAATCGATCGGACATATTTTTACACTTCGATTCTAGTACTTAAAACTATTAAATTTCTACTTTGAACTATTGAAAATAACACAAATATTAGGTGATGTCTTGTTGTAAAGTTTTGTAGAAATAAAATGTATTGAATGCGCTGTGCTCTGTGCAGTAATGGCATTAAGATAATGTGCTCGACGGAGGCTGACTACCGTGCTGTCGGCGCTCACCTAGTCGCCAAGCAGCATGAATTCTACACGCACGATGTACCCGGAAGCAAGCCAATGAAGGTGACCCTTCGTGGTCTTCCGGAACTCACTCCGGAATCAATCTTTACTGAGCTGCAAGCGGCGGCACTGAAGCCTCAGAAGGTGTTTCCCATCCGGCGCCAGCAACACGGAAACTACCGGGACCACTCTATCTGGACCACCTCGAGAAGGGATCCGTCACGATGGTGGAACTGTTGAAAACACGGGCCCTTTTCAACGTCATCGTCGAGTGGGACCGGTATCGTCCAAGACAAAACGACGTGACGCAGTGTGGCAACTGCCTTGCTTTCGGCCACGGAACTCGAAACTGCCACATGAAACCGAGATGTAGCAAGTGTGCCGGAGCACACGCCACCAAGGATTGTGCCCCGATGGACGAAGGTGCTCCAATGAAGTGCGCCAACTGCGGCGCAAATCATGAGAGCAGCAATCGAAACTGGCCCAAACGTGCGGAGTTTTTGTCTATCCGAAAGAAGGCATCCACCAAGTCTCGGCCAGGTCAACGCCATCCACCTCCTCCGAACGAGGAGAATTTCCCGTCGCTTCGGTACCAGGTGCCAAACCTGCCACCGATCCCACTAAATCACCGCCATGAAAACCGCCCGTCAGCTTCGGCTCATCATCGTTTCGCGGCAGCCGCCGCCGCCCTCAACCCGACTCCTCCTCCAGGCTGGGGCAATCCGAGTTGCAGTACCTCCACGCAACCACCCGTCGATGGACAGCTCTACGACTCGGAGCAAATGGTGGAGTTCGTGCAAGAGCTCTATCGCCAACTATGTTCCTGCCGCTCCAAGGAGGAACAGCTCAAAGCCGCCACGTCCGTGACGATGGAGTTTCTGTTCAAACATGGACCGTAAACGCACCATCAGCATCCTCAACTGGAATGCTTGTTCCATCCGGAACAAAACCATTGAGCTCAGTGACTTCCTTAACAGGAAGGCCATCGACATCGCCATCGTCACCGAGACACACCTTAAACCGGAAATCAGCATCTTCATCCCAGGATACCGGATTGTGCGACTGGATCGTAGCGGCTCTAGTGGAGGAGGAGTTGCGATTGCCGTGCGCTACAACATCAACTGCCATCTGCTTCCGAGCTTTCAGCTGCAGACTATCGAAGCCATCGGAGTCGAAGTCGAAACTGCCGTCGGCCCAATCACCATCATCGCGGCCTATTGTCCCAAGCAAGCCAGTACCAACAACGGAACAACAACGGCCCTACGAAACGACATCCGTGAGCTAACTCGGAGGCAGGGGCAGTTCATCATCGCCGGCGACATGAATGCGAAACACGAAACCTGGGGGAACACCCGGCGGAATCGGAACGGAATTATTCTACAGGAAGACCTGGAAGAAGGACATTACACCGTCCTGGGCCCGGATACTCCCACCCGGTTGAGCCGATCCGGGGTCCATTCGACAATCGACATCTTCCTCACCAACATGGGGAACAACAGGAGCTCAGCTCGGACCACTATCCGGTGGTGGCCGAAGTTGGCTCCTCGGTCAACCGGCATCGAATCACCAGACGGAACTACCATCGCGCCAGTTGGGAGAGGTTCCGACAACAAGTTGACGACAACATCGATTTCGACATACACCTTGATTCGGTTGATGATATTGAACGGCAGCTGCAGAGCATCGACCAAGCGATCTCCCAGGCCCGGGAGCAACATGTACCGGTGATTGATCAGGTGAGTGACTCTGTACCCATTGATAGACCCTCTAAAGAACTTATTCAATTGCGCAACGCCATTCGAAGGCAATACCAGCGAACTGGTTTGCCAACGCTCAAACGTCACTGCAATCGAGTGACAAAAATTATTAAGGCCAGAATGGTGGACCTTAAGAATAACAATTTTGCCGACAAGATCCGCTCTCTCCCAGATTGTGCAAAGCCGTTCTGGTAGTTGACCAAATTTTTAAAAACTAAGCCAAGGCCCATTCCACCGTTGATCCTATTAGACAGCAATGGCTCTAAGGATCGATTAATAACTCCTGCAGAGAAGGCTGCTGAGATAGGTCAACACTTCGGCAGTTCCCATAATCTCGGACAAAACATCGTCAGTCCACATGAAGCTGCTGTTAGCGCGCTTATTACTAACATCCATCTAAGCCCCAACGAATTCACAGAGGAGTTGAAGATCTCAGCTGACGAATTGTTGGCTTATATCAAATGCTCAAAGAACATGAAGGCCCCAGGTTTCGATAACATCTTGAACTTGGAGCTCAAGCAACTGAGCCCCCAATTCTATAACCATCTGGCGATTGTTTTCAATCATTGCCTCCGACTTGGCTACTTCCCCACGTGCTGGGAGCCAGCCAAAGTCATCCCCATCCAGAAACCTGGGAAAGATCCTTCATGTTCCAAGAGCTATACTGCCGTTCTACGCATAACTGTCCCATGTTCTATGGGTTTCCCTATATACATGGGACAGTTATGCTTATAACGGCAGTATAGGCCCATCAGCCTTCTCTCAGGATTATCCAAGCTATTTGAGAAAGCGATCTACCGTCGGCTTCTTTCATTCGCCGACGAGCTGAACATCTTGCTAGACGAACAATTTGGCTTTCGACGTGGTCGGTCGACAATTCACCAACTTAACCGAGTCATTAACATCCTCAGACGGAACAAGTCTGTTTCGAAATCATCTGCCATGGCACTTCTCGACATCGAGAAGGCCTTTGATAACGTGTGGCATGATGGCTTGGTGTACAAGCTGCATCAATACAATCTTCTCATCTTTCTGGTGAAGATAATCATAAATTATCTGACGGACAGAATATTCCGTGTTTCGCTGCAAGGTGCAGTTTCCGATGCACAGGAGATTTCCGCCGGTGTTCCGCAGGGAAGTATATTAGGTCCACTTCTGTTCAATCTATTCACCTCGGACAGACCCCCGCTCCCTGAAAATGGATCTCTTTCGTTGTTCGCCGATGATACATCAGTCGTCCACAATGGTAGGGTAATAAGAGCGCTTACAGCGAAACTGCAGCGAAGCCTGAATGTTCTGTCAGAATACTTCACTGAATGGAAGATTCGTATCAACGCAGCGAAAACCCAGGTCATCCTGTTTCCACATTCTAATTCTCCCAGACTTGTCCCGCCTGAGAATTGTAAAATAAGCCTGAACAACACAACGGTGGAATGGACCAAATCAGCTGTCTATCTTGGTGTCACTCTAGACAGCAAGCTTATTTTCAGGGATCAGGTTGACAAAACTGTCACAAAATGTAATACTCTGTTGAAACTACTGTACCCATTGATCAACAGAAGGTCTACATTATCCCTTAAAAATAAGCTTGCTGTCTACAAGCAAATTATACTTCCGGTCATCGAGTATGCAATGCCAATCTGGGAGAGTTGTGCAAAAACACATCTCCTGAAACTTCAGAGAGTACAAAACAAGTTCCTCAGGATGATAATGAACACCCCTCCGAGGACAAGAACATCTGAGGTCCACCGTCTGGCCGAGATAAAAATGCTCGACGATCGTTTTAGTGAGTCTATCAATCGGTACAGGGCACGCTGCCTAACATCGGATCACCAGATCATTCGGAATCTGGTTCCCCACCCCTAGGATTTTCAAATTGTAGTTTTAGTTGTAGATTAGGTAGGTTATCAAATTTTAAAACTAACAATGCCCCAAGGGCCGAACTGAATATTTCATGTAAAACATAAACATTTTAAACACAACAAACAAAAACAATTAAACAAAGCTGAAGAGCCCAATGGGCTGAAACACTTAAGATGTTAAATTAGTATATAAGACAAACAATGAAAATAAAGATCAATTTTACTACTTACTACTACAATTACTTCGTTCATCGTCCCAGTTCGATCAAGCGACACGTACGGACGTGTTTTCGCTCTCTCGGTTCAAAGTTTTTTTCCTCGTGTTACCCTCTCGTTCGTTATCTCGCGATTGCGTGTCCGGCTAGCGACATATCGCCAGCTTTGCCAGCTTGTTAGCGGTGGCAAGCCAAAATGAGACTTTGCAAGCGTGTGCAAGTTTTCCCACTCGACCTGTTGTCGTGGCAATGGGTTGTAAAAGTCAACACGCGGTGACAACCCTGCAAACACGCCGAAACCGAGTTGCTCCAAGCGATAACGGCATGACGACGACGAGCTATCGGATCCCAACGCCCGATAACTAGCGAGCAATCGGTTTGCTACGCTCCCGGTGCAGGACGTACCGAAGCAAGTGAAAATCCCACCGCTTTTCAACACGACCAAATACATTGCTGCACTCAAAACTGAGCTTGCAGCAATTAAATTAAATCCAGCTGTGCAGTACGGGCACAATAATAATGTGCTAGACGGAAGCTGAATACCGTGCTGCTGGCGCTCATCTGATCGCTAAGCAACACGAGTTTTATACTCATGACGTTCCCGGAAACAAGCCGATGAAGGTGATTTTGCGTGGCCTCCCAGAGTACACTCCGGAAAACATTTTTGTCGAGCTGCAGGCGGTGTCATTGAAACCTCTGAAGGTGTTCGCAGTCAGGCGCCAGCAACAAGCAAACCATCGGGACCAACTTTATTTGGTCCATTTGGAGAAGGTTTCCGTCACGATAAAAGATCTTAGGAAAAAACACGGGCCCTCTTCAATATTATTATCGAGTGGGTCCGGTACCACCCGAAGCAGCATGACGTGATACAGTGCGGCAAGTGTCTCGCGTTTGGTCATGGGACCCGATACTGCCACATGAAACCCTGGTGTGGAAAGTGTGCCGAAGCGCACACCACCAGGGATTGTGCCCCGATAGATGAAGGTGCCTCATCAAAGTGCGCCAATTGTGGCGCACGTAGACAGCAACCGAGCTTGTCCTAAACGAGCGGAGTATTTGGCCATCCGCAAGCAGGCATCCATCAAATCTCGGCCTGGTTAACACCGCCTTGGTATCCTGGGATGAAAACGCTGAGTTTCGGCAGCTCGAGTGGAGGAGTCGCCCTACGCTACAAAATCAACTGCCATCTGCTTCCGAGTTTCCTGCTGTAGTCTATCGAAGCCATCGGAGTCAAAGTCGAAACTGCCGTCGACCCTATCACCATCATCACGGCCTATTGTCTCAAGCATGCCAGCTCCGCTAACGGAACAACAACGGTCCTTCGGAACGACATTCTTACTCGGAGACTGGGGAAGTTTATCATCGCCGGTGACCTAAATGCGAAACAAGAACACCCTGGGGGAACACCCCGTGCAACCGGAACGGAAGAATTCGGCAGAAAGACCTGGAAGAGAGCCATTACACTGTCTTAGGCCTGGATACGCTCACCCGGTTGAGCAGATCCGGGATTCATTCGACAATCGACATCTTCCTAACCAACATTGAGAACAACATCGTCCAGTCGGTAGTACACCAGGAGCTCAGCTCGGACCAGTATCCAGTGGTGGCCGAAGTTGGGTTCTCGGTCAAACGGCATCGGATCAACCAGAACGTAACAGACAACATGTCGACGACATCGTCGATTTCAACGTGCACCTCGAGTCAACTGATGACATTGATCGGCAACAAAAGAGCATCGAGCAAGCGATCTATAAGGCCCAGGAGAAACATGTACCAGTGATTGGTCAGGTGAGTAACTTTGTACCCATTGCTGGACCCACTAAAAATAAAATACAATTGCGAAACGCCATCCAAAGGCAATACCAGCGAACTGGTTTACCAATACTTAAAAGTCACTTGAATCGAGTGACCAAAATTATTAAGGCCAGAATGGTGGACCTTAAGAATAAAAATTTTGCCGACAAGATCTGCTCTCTCCTTTTGTGGAAAGCCGTTCTGGAAGTTGATAAAATTTTGAAAACTAAGCTAAGGCCCATTCCACTGTTGACTCTCTTAGACACCAATGGCTCTAACGGTCGCTTGATCACTCCTACAGAAAAGCCTGCTGAGATAAGTCAACACTTTGTCAGCTCCCACAATCTCAGAAAAAAACATAGTCGATCGACACGAAGCTGCCGTTAGCGCGCTTCTTACAAATTTTCCATTTAAGCCCCAATGACTGCACAGAGAAGTTGGAGATCTCAGCTGACGAATGGTTGACTTATGTCAAAGGCTCAAAGAACATTAAGGCCCCAGGTTTCGATTACCTCAGGAATTTGGATCTCAAGCAATTGAGTCCCCAGTTCAAAACACTTGAAATTGTAATTTAGTATATTATGAAACATAAAAAACAATTTCAGTAGTAATTGCTTCATTCAATCAGCAGTAAAGTAGCTGTGACAACTATCCTGGATGGTGCTCTGGTGAGAAATCATTCGCCAAGTAGTTGATGCCTTTATCGCATTTATAAATTATTCCCGCCAATCACCAGCAACAGCAACACCATCATGCATGAGTTCGATAAAAGAGAAACAGCGATTGGCTGGTCTTTACGAAATTCATTTCGTGCATTATAGAAAAATGTTAAATGATACTATTCACCATTCACCAGATAACAAGCAATATTAATGTTTCATAAAACATACGAGACATTTGGTCTAAGCACAAAATCAAAGTCTACGAAACGAGTGAAAGCTAATATACAGAGATAAATTTTCAGTGTATGTGTCGCCGGAAGTAAAACCGGAGGCGGTTGCGAATCGTACGTGAGTGCTCAACCTCTGTGGCGTGTAGACGTTTTTCGTTCGAGTACGACTATACTCCTGCTATTGAAATTACCGTGTCAAGCCGCGTCGAGCCCAGTATAACCGCAATGAGGCGAGAAAATGACTTCAGAATTGGCTATTCAAATCTTCTTCTCAAGGCATCGTATGAGAAAATTTACGAGTTTTTCCGTACAGCCAGCGCTTGGGTTTAAGAGAGAAGATGTGAAGAGACTACAGTGTCACAGAGGTGCGTCCTGTGCTTTTGTTAAGGTCACGGACTTATCTCTTCTCCAAAACTTGGCCAATGAACACGACGAAAAGCACGAAATGGATATAGGTGTTTAAACACAAGCTCCGTTTTACCTTGGAAGATGGTATTGTTGAAGTTCGAGTGTTGGATCTTCACAAAAAATATCGGAAGAGAGAATCGTTGATTTCCTTAGTCATTATGGCGATGTTCTCTCTGTACGGGAATTAAAGTTTGGCGAAGATACCACTCGCTATCTGGTCAGCCTGCATCATAGTGAAACGTAATGTAGTGTGGCCATATATGTTGTTTAAATGTTAAATGGAGCGTAGATTCCCCCAAGAAAAATCTACGTGGTTTATGAATAACCCCTAATGCGTTTGAGAATATTTTTGTGGATTCTTAGTGTTTTTCCCCCTCTGTTCGGGACATAAACCACTCGACCAGTAATTTGATCTATTGTAGTATATCCCGTATCCTTCGTTTAGTGCATGTCGATTTACCTCATCACTATTGATAAATGATGAGGTATTCGGTGTTGTTACAGTTTTCATTGTTTTTTTTTTGTTGGCAATGATTAAAATTTTATTGAAAGTTTCCGCTATTTAAATCCTGCGAGGACTGAGAGCACTCTTCAAAGGCGCCCCCCTTCTTCAGTCAAAATCAGATTCATTGCAAAGAAAACAAGCTATGGCTCCGATACTGACCATGCATCAGAACCCTAGTCATAACCAATTCAAACTATAGAACATCAAATAGACAATGAGAATGCACATAAATGAAGACTAACCATGTTTTACTTATTCTTAGCTCATCCTCGCACAATTGCAAAACGAGTTATATTATTTTTCATAAGACATAAAATGTAATAAGGACTTAAATATGTTTCTTTGACTAAAAAAACAAATATGTTACCTAGTTTGAATTAATTCTGACTAGGGTTCGGTGGTAGATCTGATACCCCGTAACGCACCACGAAAAGGTGACCTACCAGCGTAACGGGTCAATTACTCTGGGACGCCATGTTCAGCCGGGACGCGGTAATTTGAATTTCAAACAGCACAAGAGAAAAATTCAACCAATTAAACTCTTTATATGGTAAATTGATTTGGGCGCCCTGAAAAGGACGGATTTAGTAATGACGGGGGAGATATATAGTAGGCGATTGAACTTGGGCTTTCTTTCTTGGTTCAGCTCCTCGTCATTGCGGGTGGCCATTTGCAGGTGACGTAGGATGATTGTCACGGGATGCATTTTCCAGCCAACTCGTAGGCTTCAGCAACCATGTTTTCGCAGCGAGGTTGACGGGAATATCGGCACCAACGCTTCGCTGAGCAACGACTGCTCACCAGTGCACCCTTCAAGTTGCTTTCTGCCGCCAGCTGCGTTCGTGTAGCCACTCCACTGCTCCACGACTGCCGAAATACTAAAGCAAAATGTGAAGGTGTACCTTTTTTATAACCTTCGAGGCTGGTATTTCAAATTATGATGGTAATATATTCCTTAATTTGACTTACCACAAATGGCAAACATAGCAAGTGAAAAGTGATCAGCATTTCGATTGAAGAACCTCATTCGACTACAAAACTTGTTCCAGTAGGAGTTGATCGTTTTCATCCACGAATCAAACTCTTCTTAATCATGTTCTCGGGAACTAATAAGTTTTGATTCAGAAATTCATATACTTTTGGTTTATTTCAGGTTCTGAAGTATATTTCAACTAATTCACGGTTAGAAATCATTCTGAATCGATCAAATTAAAACCGAAAATATCAGCGAAAAATGTACATTCTAGAGTCATGAAAAACGATAGTAGAAGCGAATCCAAGGGGGTGAAAACTCATCAATACTCGAATACATGGGTTTTAGTGGTCCGAAAGGGTCCAATTGTTCTGTTTTACTTATACGTTGTATAGTTGCACTTTCTTTAAGAGTACTGTATTATTAAGTGTGACGGATCGATACCATTTTTACTCTAAGTTAAAATAAGGAATTGGGACAAAATAAGCCCTATTTCTCAGCGCACAGTTGCGTGCGGTAGCTGATATTGGCACCAGTGAATTTGTGAGAGTTTTTACTCTACGAATCTGTTATTTTCGTTGAACTTTTTAGATTCTTTCAATTCTTTGTAGGTTTGGTCCATTTTTGCTTGCTGTGCAATGAGGGTGCCCCTTGTAATTTATTAAATAGCTCGACTGCCATCACCAAATCAACAAATAAAATCAAACAGCACAAAACCGAACGTACCTCATAACTTCAAGCTTCTTTCATGAAATCTATGATGTTTATTCGTGAGATCAGCTGATGAGACAATGCACAGTGGGAAAAAAGTACACGAATCGCGAAAGAATTCGATAATTCAGTTCCAAGTAGCTCAAGGCTGAACAACTGCATTTTTATGTGAAAAGTGTCCCACTTGCCGCAAAAATGGACGGAGATATTGGGTTTATTTTACACTAATCCCCCCGTCTTCTTCAAAAATGCCCAGATATTGCTGGTTTCACCCCAATTCCCCATATTTTTGGAATTTTGCCCATTTATCCATACACTTTTCAGATGTCTTTGGAATGAAACAAGTTAACTGGGCCCTTTCGGACCACCACAAAAAAGTATATTATCCATTACCATCAGATAAGCCCTTCGATTCCTAGGGAAATTCTACATAAGACCTATTTTAGCTACCGCAGACCCTTCCGAGCATAAATTAATCAGAAATATTCGAAAATACAGGGAATTGGAGCAAAATCAGCTCAATATCTCTGTTTCCCAACTCGTGCTGTGACTGCAGCCACCTCCATTCGATTTCTAGGAAAATTGTACATAAAATAGGCCTTTTTTACTACCGCAGACCCCTCCGATTTCAGACTATACAGCAATATTCGAAAATACGGGGAATTGGGGCAAAATAAGCCCAATATCTCCGTTTCTTGACTCGTGTGGTGGTTGCAAACACCTTTATTCGATTCATAGGGTAATTCTACATAAGAATAGGCCTATTTTGACTACCGCAGACCCCTCCGACCATAGATTAATGAAGAATATTCTAAAAATGGGAGAAGTGGGGTAAAATCAGCCAAATATCTCTGTTACCCGACCCGTGTTCAACTCCTAGGGTAATTCTACATAAGAATAGGTCTATTTTTACTACCGCACACCCCTCCAAGCATAGATTACTGGGCATTATTCGAAAAAAAACGGGGAAATTGGGGTAAAATAAGCCCAATATCTCCGTCCACTGAATTTTGCGGCAAGTGAGACCCCTTTCATTCGATTTTCCAGAAATTTTCACATAAAAAATGCTATTGTCCACTAACCTTGTGCTTCTTGGAACTGAATTATCGTATTCTTTCGCGATTCATGTACTTATTTTTTTCCCACTGTGCAATGTGCCAAACTCATACAGAGGTACCAGATGTTACTGCTCGTACGTTTCAAATATTAATTGTAGAATGGCATCTAAAACATTCAATTGATAATAAATAAGAAATCATGTGCTTCACTCAGTAAACATCCGAACCTGTCGACGGTAGGTGAATTAATCACCTTTATTTTTTTTACTTATCACTTGGTGTGAACTGTTCCTCCACTCCCATTTCCATTCTGGCAGCGCATACAGTGAGTTTGAATGTATATTTGTGTGTGTATGTGCTTGTATGAGATTTTGTTTGAAAATACAATTCGATGAGAATTGATTCTCTTTTCGCTTAATTTGATTGGTTTTAAGCTTCGCAGAACACACAAAGCTTTTCATTATTCAGTGCACCCGTTTTCGCCGCCTGCTGTTTCGAATTATTTAAAGGCGCGACAAAAAAACGAAAACCGGAACGCCGAAAAATCGTTTATTTTTTCTAGACCCTTGTGTTTTTGTTTGAAGATTCAGGTTTTGTTTCACTACTCCTCCTGTATCACCCTTAATGCATGTGTCGAGTTCGATAATTCCCAATGTTGTCCTTCGATTCTCCAGATCATGATTATCGTTAGCGTCCTGTGTCAGTTCGTGACTGGTGGCCATCATGGTTCTCGTTCGTGCCAGGAAAATGCGATGATCGTTGCACTGGTGTACACATCCGTTCTAGTGTTCTGGGGGCTGTACCAACTTATTGTTGTGTCGGTATCTTGAAATTCCTACAGCTTTTCAATCAATCGAATACTGCCTAATGAAGTTTGCATTTCGCAAAGTTCATTATTTGGATAAAATGAACTTCACATTCTCAATAGTGAATCTCAGTCTGTGCACTGGCACATCTTCTTCGGCATACTCATACGTGCTAGGCATGGAAACCGTCTCAGGATTGACAGTTCAGAACGTCGTTCCAGATGTATCACCAACCTGACGGTTCACTCATCTAACGATCGCTGTACAATGCTGTCATGCTGCCATGACTGACGTGATTGCATCTGACGGCACGAACAACCCAACCGTCGTCGTCGTCGTCGTCGTCGTCGTTAGAGCCTCCGTATCATTCCGAACCTTCCGACAGCCAGAACGTGAAAAATTGTTTTTCACCAGGCTCTCGTTTACAATTTGCATGCAACCGAGAAACGCGCGAGGAATTCAATTTATCTTTTCCTCCCCTCGTCGGCAGATATCTAGATGCAGCGGTTCAGAACCGACTGGACGACACGAAGGTGACAGGATGAAATTTTTCCGAAATTTGCACATCTATTTTACATTTTACTTAGTATTTGGTGTGGGCGACAGTAGGTGTTCGATTGCCACATTTTTCCTACTCTTAACTGAATTGATTTAAATCAAGGCCACTTAGTATTCCGCGGAAGGCAGCTTCTCCAAGTTACCAGGGCGCGCGCCAAGCCACCGCAGTGATTTGCAAAGGTGATAAAAATCCGTGACAATTGAACAAAGACAAAGACGTGACTGTCCTTTCTGTCAATTGAATTGCGAACAAAACAGCTTGAAGGATTGCGATTTGGGTGGAAGAGCGCACTCAGGAGGGAGCAGTTTCTTCTTTCTTCGGCTGTGTTTAATTAAATTAGGATCTCTAATTAAAAGCGAGGAGACTTCCATCACGAGCATGGGGAAGAAGTTCGTGTCTTCGTTACCTTTGAATACGATTTTAATAATTGTGAACGGTAGGTGTAGAGGCGAATTCACTTTGCGATGGGCACACAGTTCAGTGACCACTTGTGCTGTGGGTTGAAATTGTTTTATTTTGAAGACAATGAAATTATCGCGTTTTGCCTAGGGTATAGATGTGTTCGTCTGGACCTATAAACATCGACAAACCGACATGAACCTCAATCTTCACTATTGATTGAGAATCCGTAACGTCCGAGTCAAATTTGCAGCGATCCCATCTGTCAAAACCTAAAGAATCATTTTATCTAGATCAAATAAATGTGTCCAGAATTGCTCAGACATGAACCTTCTTATCAAGTTCCCAAGCGTGATCGTTGCTTCAATAAACGTTCTTAGCGAACACGGGGATAGATGTCAGTAAAATTATTTGATCAAAAATATTTAGACATTTTCATTGCGTGCGTCGGTATGTCGGCATGCAGTCTACCTTATAGTCGACTGAATTTGAGGTTGAAGATTAAATGCTTTAAGATGAATCAAGCATATGCAAGAAACTGACCGTAGGAGCAGTTCAGACGTATATCAGTGCAGTATTTACAGAAACTACATTCCGAGCAAAAACTACAGCACTACTACCGGTTTTGTTAATAGAACTACATTCAGAACTGGTTTGTCCACCAACACCTCCTTTATGCATCTTTGAAGCCGAAATGTGACAAATAGACTCCATAGACGGTTATGAAAACAAATTAATAAAAACTTGATAAGACCATAAAGATTTTGAAAATGTTCTAGTAAAAGATGTTATGCCCACATGAGATCCTTCATAAAACCTTTTGGCTGCCATCAAATCCAGCATGGAGCCAAATGGCCACAGCTGTCAAACTTCACGGTGATATCATGGTTGGTTTTTGTTGTTCTGCTTTGTTCGATTCTTTGCTCTTCTGATTCATTTAACCGTAAATAACATCTGAGAAAAAAGTTCTAGTGTTGCGGAAAATTCAGTTTGATAGCAAAATATCGAAAACTTATTGCTCCAAATCATATACGTGTTTAATTTTATGGTGAATATTGGCACGATAAGAGCCGAAAATTAATGCGCCTCGGAAATTATGCCAGTTTAAAACAACAAAAACAAACCTGAACCAAAACTATTCGATAAATTAATCATGAATTTCCCGAAAATTTATGGAATTCAATAAGGTTATCTAAAAGATTGCCGAAACTGGTCTCTGATCTACAGTTCATTTGCATTACATTTAAAACTTGGTGTGTTTGAATAATACTTGGTGTTAAATGATTTCATATGTTCCAATATGGTGATCGGAAGATATCACAGTTTTGCCAAAAAGCCAATTTATCTACGTAATGGCTACTATAAAACTATTTGGTCATTAGAGGACTTCCTTCAAGGCCAGTTCGCCGTTTAATACATTTACTAGAGGCAAAATAGGTTTAAAATGCTTTTTCAACTGACAATAATAAGATAATATGAATGAATCCTAGAACGAAATTTCAAAACAGCATTTAACGAGTTCATAAAGTCAAAATAAAACCTTTGATAGGAGCAAAAGCAATTTTAGAAGACAAGGTTTTAAGATCGTTGTTACGAAGCTGCGTAGGTTCTCATAAACCTGACAAAAATTTGAAACCTATTGGCACCTCTTGCTGCCATAATAAAACCAATTTGATTTCTAGTGGCTTTCATAAAACTTTAATAAAACGAAGGGGTTCAAACTTCTATCAGAACATGCTTCTTACTCGAGAAATACACATTTTATGTTTTAGTTATCTGGAAAATTCTCATGTTTGGTTG
>JASCZW010005929.1:0-97500 GCA_034211315.2 Aedes japonicus | reverse complement strand
CATATCGGATCCCCTCTGACAACGGCAACTGGGTGGCGGACTCATCAGGGATTGCGGCTATCCAAGTGATGGGCAGATTCCCTATCCAAGAGGTGGTAGACAGTTCAAGCGAAGGTTTCGTAATCGTCAAAATTAATGGGATCTTTGTGTGCAGCTGTTACGCACCCCCACGGTGGACTCTGGAGCAGTACAACCGAATGCTGGACGCTCTCACAGAGAAGCTGATCGACCGAAGACCGGTAATCATTGGAGGCGACTTCAATGCTTGGGCAGTGGAATGGGGAAGCAGACTGACTAACCCCAGAGGGTACAGTTTGCTGGAAGCGTTGGCGAAGCTGGACATCAGGCTGTGCAACAAAGGTACCGTTAGTACATTCCGCAGAGATGGCAGGGAGTCTATCATCGACGTCACGTTCTGCAGTCCGTCGCTGGCGAAGAGCATGAACTGGAGAGTTTGTGAGGACTATACACATAGTGATCACCAGTCGATCCGGTATAGTGTTGGAACACGAATGCAGACGGTTGTAAGAGAGATAAGGACTAGCGGGCGGAGATGGAAGACGAAGGACTTCGACAAGGATCTTTTGATTGAAGCACTTCGCGCAGACAGCGGCGCTACAAATCTTGATGCAGATGAGTTGACAGAAACTCTGGCGAGGGCTTGCGATGCGACGATGCCAAGGAGATTGGAGCCAAAGAACAACCGGCGGTTAAATTACTGGTGGAACGAAACTCTTGCTAGTCTTCGTGCTGCTTGTCTCAGAGCTAGAAGACGCTTTCAGAGAACAAGGTCTGAAACGGTCAGAGAGGAGCGTAAGATAATCTTCCGTGAAGCTAGAGCGGCCTTCAAACGGGAGATTAAAATCAGCCAATCCAACTGCTTCAAGGAGTTGTGCCGGGAAGCTGACGATGACCCTTGGGGCAACGCTTATCGGGTCGTAACAGCGAAGATCAGGGGTCCAGTGACGCCAGCGGAAATGTGCCCGGATAAGCTGAAGATCATCGTAGAGGGTCTTTTCCCGCAGCATGATTCGACGACGTGGCCGCCTACACCATATGAAGATGAAGACCGAGTAACCATTGCAGGTATGCAAGTCTCCAACGACGAGCTGTCATTAGTGGCGAAAGGTCTGAAGCTGAAGAAAGCTCCGGGTCCGGATGGCATTCCAAACGTGGCTCTAAAAACTGCGATACTGGCGTTTCCAGATTTGTTCAGGATGGTGCTGCAGAAATGCCTAGCAGATGGTTACTTTCCGGATAAGTGGAAGATCCAGAAATTGGTGCTGCTGCCGAAACCAGGGAAACCACCGGGGAATCCAGCATCGTATAGGCCCATATGCCTGTTGGATACACTGGGGAAGCTTCTGGAAAGGATTATACTTAATCGACTGACGCAGTTCACGGAGGGCGAGACCGGCTTATCTGAAAAGCAGTTTGGATTCCGAAAAGGGAGATCAACGGTGGATGCAATCAAGACGGTCATTGAAGTTGCAGAGAGAGCGTCCAAGAAGAAGAGGTGTGGCAATCGGTTCTGCCCGGTAGTAACGATCGACGTCACAAACGCTTTTAACAGTGCCAGCTGGGAAGCCATCGCCACAGCGCTGCATCGTATGCGGGTCCCCCACTACTTGTGTAGAATCCTTAAGAGTTACTTCCAAAACCGGATTCTGGTCTACGAAACGAACTCGGGGCAGAAGTCGATTAGGGTTACGGCGGGCGTTCCGCAAGGCTCCATACTCGGCCCAACGCTGTGGAACATAATGTACAACGGAGTCCTAAAACTGAAGCTGCCCAAGGGCGTGAAGATCTTCGGGTTCGCGGATTATGTCGTCCTCACGATAACTGGAGAGTCGCTGGAAGAAGTAGAAATGCTGGTGGCGGAGTCGACCGACGCAGTTGAAAACTGGATGCAGTCAAGTTGCAGCTTGCTCACCACAAAACGGAAGTGATGCTGGTCAGCAACTGCCGAAAGATCCAGGGGATGCAGATTACCGTAGGAGGGCACGTTATACCGTCCGTGCGGGCTTTAAGACATCTAGGAGTGATGATCGATGACCGGTTGAATTTCAACACCCATGTAGACTATTCCTGCGAAAAGGCGGCTAAAATGGTCAGTGCGCTTGCAAGGATCATGCCGAACGTCGGTGGTCCGAAAGGCAGCAGTAGGCGACTTCTGGCGGCCGTATCTTCCTCGATACTGCAGTACGGCGTTCCAGCATAGGGAGTCGCGCTCAAAACGAAACGTAACCGCAGGAAGCTGAACAACGTGTTTCGTCTGATGGCAATTAGAATCGCGAGTGCGTACAGAACCATATCGTCGGAGGCAGTTTGCGTTATCGCCGGGATGATTCCAATCTGCGTAACCCTAGCAGAGGATATCGAATGCTATCAACGGAGAGGAACCAGTAATGTGAGGAAGACGGCGAGGCTAGACTCCATGGTCAAACGGCAGCAGGAGTGGGACAACGTGGAGAATGGAAGGTGGACCCACCGGCTCATCCCCAATGTGTCGACGTGGGTGAACAGGGAGCATGGAGAGGTGAACTTTTACCTCACACAGTTCCTGTCCGGACATGGATGTTTTCGCCAATACCTGCACCGGTGTGGTCATGCGTCGTCACCTTTCTGCCCGGCGTGTGCCAACGTAGAGGAGACTCCAGAGCACGTGGTGTTCGACTGTCCGAGGTTTACGGAATTGCGAAGGGGAATGCCTGCCCCAAGGCCAGATAATATCGCAGAGCGAATGTGCAACGAAGAAGACACGTGGATCGCGGTAAGCAGAGTCGTGACGCAAATACTGTCGGAGCTACAGCGTAAATGGAGACGGGACCAGCAAACAAGTGCCGGTTCTGAGGAGTATCCAGCGCAGTGAGCAGTGTTCGGCTTCGGGTCGTCGGGGCGCCGGTGAACCGGAAGTCTTGTGCCAGCCGGAATCGTCGGGCCGACCCCGGCACTCAAATAGCCAGCCTGCTGAAGAAAGAAGAAAGAAGAAGAAAGAGCTTCGGGTATGTAGGGCACCGCCAGTGTGGACGTCATCCACCACCGGAACTGTCGGACCACCTCTGCAACCCGAAGACGAAGTCGGCGCAATGCGCGTAAGCGTCCCCTGCGATAACCGCCGGCAGTCGGGGCAACATCAGTGCGGAAGTTTCCTTCACCGGAACTGGTGGACCACCCTCGACGCCGGGGGGAAGCAGGAGGATTCGAGAGATGGATACAACGTAGCAGCGGAGCAGTGGATCATCCAGCCAGTCGGCAAACTAGCCTTAGCTAGGGGTCGAAATTTTAGAAGAAGTAGTCGCAGCATTTGTGGTCCCGGGGGGATCGAGGTAAGGAGGATAAGGGATCCGGATTTTCCGGGAGGCACATTTTTAGCAGGTCGGGCAGGAGCCCAACCCTGTTCGCCTGAAGATTGTGTGGTGTCTCAGGTGTCTGTCGCGCAGATTTTTTAGGCTTTTCAAAAAAAAAAAAAAAAAAAGATAATATACATTCCGTGCGCATACACCTGCAAAATGAGAGGTGTTCAAGTTTTGACCATTCGATCCGTTATAGCGGGTAAAGCTACTGTTAACTGTGGACGACCTTGCCGAGCCTTTGATTTCGCAGGCCATATGTAGTTGTGGTCGAAAATCTAAAAGTTTCGTCTCTAGCGGCACTATCAATAAGGATGTGTACGAGAAAAAATGTCTGCAAAAGCGGTTGCAACTGCTTATCAGAGGCCACGTCTCTACAGCTCTGTTTTGGCCTCTTGTAACTATGCGAAATGTGTCCTGGAATGGTAAAAGGTACAAGAGATCAAATACGTGCCAAAAACAACCAATCTACCAAACTGTCCTAAACCTTGCGCAATAGATAAATACTGGGCTCTAGTTTAGCGTAAACTCGGCGGAACTAAGTAGATAGCTATGATAAAGATTATTTAAAAATACTCTCCTCTTCAAAATGGCCCAGAACTTCTGGATTATGGAATTATTGCATTGTGCAAACAAAAACATAATTTCGAACAACCCAATGAGGCTGTACGTTTTAGTTTTTTCAGTACTGGTCGACATCAAGAAATGTGCTAATCTCTTCTCCTCATAGATTTTACATTTGCTCCATATCCTCTATTTTACCTTTGTAACAGCTGAAGCTGAAAATTAAATTCGGAATAATGATCATTCGAGTTAGTGGTCATTCAGGGTAGTGTCTAATCAGAGTAAAGTCATAGAGTCCGTATGTAGTTAATATGGCAGTCCAACAATGCTTCTTTTAAAAACCTCAAAACAAACGACCACGGATCTTCCATGGAGTCATTCCAGCGTTGCCTTACCAACACACTCTTGGCCTTGGATCATCAATTCACCCCAAATGGCACAAACACATCCAAACTATTGCCTATTAAAAAAAGGAGGAACCCTTTAAATTTTAATTCCTTCCGAAAAAGATTGCATCTCTATTGACGACTCGCCAAAACAAACATCGTTGTCATCGTCGTCCTCGGCGTGGAAAATCAAATTGCACATGAGCCCACTCCAGAAAACCACCCCAACAATTCGCTTCGTTATCATCGTAAGAGCGCGTTCTCGAAATAACCGCACCGTTATGCTGTTATGTCGTTATGTTGCTCCATCTTCTTCGTTTTCCGACTACTTACGAGTTCCCTTTCCCGTGCATGCATGTTGGTCTGCAGGATCCGTTTTCTTCCCGTGCACAATTTTTCCCCGCCTCAGATCGTTATATTTTACGACGTGTTTATTTTAAACACTCTCGTTCAATGGGTTTCTCTCTTGTTTTGCCATCCTTTCATGGTCGTCGTCGTCGTCGTCGTCGTCAAAAAAGAAGAAGAGACTTCCTCTGACTCTCCGACAGAAGGTGGTTGCTTTCTTCAAGGGTTCGAGCAAAACTTTTCCACTGCAACTATAGTCATTCAGCCTCCTCTGTACACCCAGAAGTGCGGTGCGGCGCTCCGCTGATGGGTAATCCCAAATATGCCAGAAATGGTTCAACATTTCCGTTCCAAGTGCAACCGTAAACCCGCACACTTGACACAGTCTTGGCGGTGGGTGGCCCGGAGCTGTAGAACTATGCTTGCATTTTTAGCGCACTAGCTGCAAGCGATTCAAGCAACCATCATCGTGGGTGGGACGGGAGGTTGGTGAATATCTCGTTGAGTTTTGCTCTTCTGTGGTGAGCGATTCTGTTTTTCTCCATCATCGTCATCCTCCTCCTCATCATCGGGTGCTGCCCATGGCAGGAGGTGCTCTTGACGAGCCCATTCGTATTCGTTATGTTTGGTGAATGAAAATTCCTGGCCCACTTGTGCCGACACACGTTCATGTGCTGCAGGCAGCTGCTGGGTTCTAATGGGCTTCCTTCTCGCCGGCTTGCATCCAGTAGAGTAGTGTGAGCGCCGAGAAGGCTGATACTTGAAACAGTATAATGAAAATGTGCAAATGAAATAAAAAGCACGGTTATGTTTAGGACGAACGAGCGGAAAAATTTCTGAAAGAATCGACACTCCAAGAAGTGCGGTTGCGACGATGGTAAACTGCCCTCAATAATGAAGCAAATGCGGCGACTATGGAAGACGAAGAAAAGAGCCTGGAATGATGGCAGACGCGCGAAGGACGGCGACGGTCGGCAGGCGGAAACTGTTGCACTATTTAGTGTGTGCAAATGAATGCCATCATGGAATTGATAATTGTGAAAAACTGTTATGGGCGGATGGGATGCGGAAATTGCATGAAATGCTACCATTTTTAGACGTTTTGATGGAGGAGGGTTTTTTTTCTAAGTATGATGGGGACATGAAATTTATGTGATCAATAATTTGATATGAGTAGAATGACTAGAACACGTTAGTTCAAATGGAGGAGTTATTCAACAGGGTGTAGGGCTATTATGCCGAAAGCCATTAGGCCGAATGGTTTATTATGATGAATTTCGAATATGTGGCATATTAAAATTGTATAATCTAGATATCTTTGCTCATGCACTTCCATGGGAGACTATTCCTTCTTTCTTTGAGCCGTTTTTTTTTATAATTTGTATACTTTCAATCAGCTAACATGTCATGTGGAAGATTGAAATTAGTATTTCTTTATATCTCTTTTGCAATGGAACTAATAGAATTTTATGGGATTCTTCTTATTCTTTGAATTATAAACGGTTCTTTTTGATTTAAAATATCGTTATCTGCTTACAGTTGAGGTTGAGAATTTGTTTATTTGAAACACTTTGAGTTTGTTTTCTTTTTCAATCATAAGAAATTGTTCCGAATTTTGGAACTGTAAATTTGCTAACATGTCTTTTTGAATATCAAAAGTCGAAGGCTCAAAGGTCGGATTTTAATAACAAATCGTTTTTGGCTATCACCCTTACACAGTATCAGGGATGCCAGATATTTTTTTCAAATGTCTGTAATAAAAATTTGAAATGTCTTGTCATGTCTATAAAAATCTGTAAATTGAAAAAATTTTTAGTCTTCTTTCAACGAAAGGACGAAAGAAAGCAAGTTACGTCATTTTCGCTATTTGTGTGATTATGTATACATGCCTTCATATATTTCTTGGATTGTATGCAACCTTACACTATTGTTTCATACTTTTTGAGTGATGCTGGTGCTTCAAGCATTCACATAGATGACACAATTTTCCATAGTTTTTTTCCCCCAAAACGTTTTTTCCAGTTTTGAATTTAAAAATCAAAATTTAGTTTTCATTTGACAAATTTTTTTTTTACTTTTTTTTAATTCAACAATCACCATTGAATTACAATGAATAACAGAGTCAATCTTTCATATCGAAAATTAGTTGAATTCCAATTTTTTTTTTATTTCATTAGTAAAAAAACTACAATGACTCTAAAAGGGATTTTTTTTTGTAGATTAAGTCAAAGGGCTGTCATTTCCGATTTATGCTTTTGTATATTATTTGTATGGCCCCCCTTTAAGGGAAAGGAGAGGTCTCTTACTATCATACGAAACTTCTCTGCCCTTAAAAACCCTCCATAAACATTCAAGTTGATCGGTTGAGTAGTATTCGAGTTTATTTTTGTATATATATAGATTCGGTTCATTTTATACAGATACTCTACATAGATATATACATATAGATTCTCTGAACTTTGGAAGCATTCTCGAAAACTTTGTGGATTTATTGATAAACTTCTTGAAATTTTATGGTTCTCAGCTAAACTTCAGGGAAATTTTCTTACTGATCAAATCTTCCAAACGAGGTGAGATGGTAAGTAAGAATGTGCAATTCCTGCATGAGTGTGTGTCCTCGTAGTATGATGTGAACGGTTGGGCAGAATGTGTATACCATATTTTAATATGGTGTCATCATTACTCATGATCATCAATATTATTATGGTCATATGGATGATTTTTGTAAAAATTGCTTCTTCGGTTAGTCAGTGATCATCTCTTAAATTTCAGGGAAACTCTCTCTTGATCTTCTACAAGCCTTTTTGCTAAAATGCTGAAAAGTTTCCTCCTGAACTCATGAACAAATCCTTCGTGAACTTCTTGGCAGTCATTCCTGATCTTCTTCGAAATTCACATTTAAGAAGACAACTTACCTTCCAGAAACATTTGTTTAGTTTTTTCCTGAACATAGTTACTTTCTAAACTTCTGATAAGTCCTATCATGAACTACGAGGAAAGTATCTGCAAAACATTGAGAAAGAACTCTTTTAAAATTTCTTGAAAAATCTTCTTAAGTTGCTAAAAATTTCTTCCTGAACTTCTGAGAAATTCTATTTTAAACTGCCGGAATAATTTCTTCTGAAGTTTAGAGAAGTATTCTTCTGAACCTGGGGTAAGTTTGTTCCTGAATTTCTGAGAAATTCCTGCTTGAACCACTAGAAAGTTCCCCCTATAGTTCTGTAAAGTTTCTTCCTGATCTTATCGAAAATATCTACCATAACTTCTGGGATTTCGTGAACTTCGAGGAGTTCTCATTCTGAAATGCAGGAATGTTCGATTCGGAACTTTAGGGAAGCTCTCTAGCACTTTAAGGTAGTTCCAACTAAACTTTTGGTCTCTTCGCAACTTCTTAGAAGTCCTCTTGTGACCTTCTGAGGAGTTCTTTACTGATTTGTTTGAAAAATTCCTTCTTAACACTACAGGTAGTGCCCTCTCTGGTAGGTTTCTTCCTGAAATACGGGTACGTTTTACCTGAGCTTATTTTTTCTAAACTTTTGATTGGTCCCATCCGGAACTGCGAGGAAAATTTTATTTATACTATGGGAAAGCCGTCTCCAAAATTTTAGGAAAATGTCCTTAAATTTGTTCTTGAAGTTTCTTCCTGGACTTCTGAGAAGTCCTCTACTGAACTTTTGGGAAGTTTTCTCCAGAACATTGGGGAAGTTTGTTCCGGAACTATTCAGAAATTCATATTCAAATTAGAAGGAAGTACCCTCAATGCTCCTGGAAAGTTTCATTCTTTTCTCTCTAAAGAACTTTGAGAAACCTTTATTCTGAAATATTAAAATGTTCTCGTCTGAGCTTTGGAAAAGCTGCCTAGCACTTCTGGGAAGTTCCAACTAACCTTTCGAGTAGATTCTTCCGGAACTTTTGGGAAGCTATTTCCTGAACTTGAGAGAAGTTCTTTCCTCAACTTCTATGACGCATTGAGGATTTTTTTCCTGATTTTTTGTGACATTATAGGTATTTCCCTTCCTGGTTAGCTCACGTCTGAAATTTGGGGAATTTTTTTTTCTGAACTTCTGGGAAGTTCAATCTTAAATTTCTGGGAAGAACTCCAAACCTCTGAAAAATTCCAAACTTCAGGGAAGTTCTGTCCCCTACACTTCTTCCTGTAGCTCTGATAAGTCCTTTTTTGATTCATGGGGAAGTTCTGTCTTGGAATTCTGGTAAGTATGATCTTGAACTTCGGTTATGAATTTTTGAAGGTTCTTCTTGCATGAACTGAAGTTTCTACCTGACCATAGGAGAAGTTTTTTTTCGAGGAGGCCTCTCAATTTCTCAAAAATGATTTGTATTGTTGTAAACCTTGATTTTTGTTGTGACTTAATGGCAAAGGACCAATATTACCAACGCTTTAACAGTAATTTTTCGCATGGGTTTGAACACGCGTGGGATTGAACGCTACCATAAGTAAAGACTCCATGTTACCCTCGGAAAGGGCCTATACGATACTTATATCCAGGCCCATTGTGCCTCCAAGTGGCCCACCGGTTTCGTTTCTTCAAGGATTTCTACTTTAAATTATACCTATGATATATCAAAATATTACAACAAAGCTTCTTACCGTACATACTATACTGTTCATATTCTCGTACGTTTTAAATCCAAACTTCAGAAAATACCTTCATTTGAAATTTTTTTAAAATATTTCAAATGTCTTAAAAGTCTACATCATAAATAAAATGTCTGCTAGAGGTCTGCATCGTTAAAAAGTCTGCTATAAAAATGAAAAGTCTGCAAATTTACAGACATGTCTGTGAATATGGCATCCCTGCACAGCATGATGGAACTGTGAAATGTAATGAACGACGGAACATACGTACTCCAAGACTTTACACAGCTTACGAGTCTGGCTTTTCATACCGCAATGCAAAAGAACGTCGTTGTCGAGCCTTTGATCTCGCCGGCCATATGTAGTTGTGGTTGAAAATTTAAAAGTTTCGTCTCTACCGGCACTATCAAGGCTGTGTATGAGAAAGAATGTCTGCAAAAGCGGTTGCTACCGTTATTCAGAAACCATGACTCTCAAGTTCTGTTTTGGCCTGATTTGGCCTCTTGTAACTATGCGAAATCTGTCCTGGAATGGTATAAGGTACAAGACATCAAATACGCCATACATAGACATACGCCTCATCGCCATGAGGCACCAAGAGTGGACAGTAATATGGTCACCATTAATCATACTGGTGGGGACCAGTATCGCAACGCTTCACGGTATTTCTCTCCGAGGTCTCTACGTTAGAGATGACGAGAAAAAAATTGAGTGATCTCAGACGTTGCGAAACAAAACAAACCCAAAAAAGGAGAGAGTTCCTCTCCCATGTAAGCATCAAAACAGAGTGCAAACAAACTACCGCTAGAAACTATCACAAAACTATCAGTAGTACATGAGCGCGTACCAACACTTTACTTTTGCCTGTTGAGGTGGCAGACTCGTCTGTGCCTCGACCTACCCCGCAGTGGGATGTTAGGCAAAGGTAACATCCTTGGTTCGAGTACTACTTTACCCATGCCTCTACCGTACACTGACGGAACATTCAACATTTTCTCTTCATATTTTTCATTCTAGCAAGCATTACTGTCCACTCTTGGTGCTTCATGGAGATGAGCGAACATCTCCTTCTACATGATAATCGTTACTCCACGCACGGAGAATAGAAAAAAACATAACAATTAGAGTATGTCAAATTCTCGTTGGCGCCAAAATCAACGCCCAGCACATAGGAATCGTCGCCTTGGATTTGGAAAAATCGTACAAGCGCAACTGGACCTCACACGCGCTGGAAACCCTGAACGGATAGGTTATCCACGGCAACATGCTGCACTTCATAAAGGCCTTTCTAACGGACTAAACTTTCGAAACAACGACTGTTCCAGAAAGTATAACCAAACCTTATTTTAACGGTCACTTTGAATATAATGAAATATTTCAACATGTTTTGGCTGCGTCCTTTTGTTTGCACATTGCTGAATGACATTGCATCAAAAAAGTGCTCAGTTTTGTGTTACCTATCAAAATGCGCGGTCTTACTCCGGAACAACGAAAATGGTGCACTGTGAGCGGACTCTCCTTGCGAAAATTAGCCAAAGAAGAGGGTGTAAGCGTCGGAGCGGTACGATCTGCGATTAGAAAATATAGAGAACAGTGTACGTTTGAAGATGCGCCGAAGAGTGGTCGAAAATCCGGTCCTGTTAGTCTGGATATCGATAAAAAGGTCAGGGATGCCTACAAGCGAAAACCAGCGACTTCCGTTTAAGATGTTGTGAAAAAACTAGGGACCTCGTCGAGTAACGTCATGCGTGCCAAAGAAAGACTTGAGCTAAAAACATACCGAAAGCAGAAAAAACCCAAAAGAAACCCACGGGCCCGCAAACTCTACTATTCGTTATTGTGTAGAAATTCTGGGTGTATATTAATGAGCGATGAAACGTATGTGAATTACAAAACGCTTCCCGGACCACAATTCCATACTAAGCGAAGACAAAGACATCCCCGAAACGGAGAAGGTACCTTCGAACAATTCGGTAAGAAGGTTGTGTTTGGCAGGCAATATGCGAGTGTGGTAAAACATCTAGTCCGTACATCACAACGGAGTCAATGAACACTCAGAAATACGTTAACGAATATCTCCAGAAGTGATTATTACCGATGATCAGGCAGCACGAAGGTCAAGTAGTATTTTGGCCTGATTTGGCGTCATGTCATTACGCAAAGGACACTTTAGAATGGTAAAAAAGTCAAAATGTATGTTTCGTGCCGAAAAACATGATTCCGCCGAACTATCCGGAGGCACGGCCAATCCAGACTTTTTGGGCTTCCAAAAATTAAAAAAAGATTGGCCAAAAGTAGTCCAAATGGTGGGAAGTACCACTGTGCAAAAGCTAATGTGTCATGTTTGAGGAAAAGTTAGGGGTCTTGGCTATGATTAAATATTTTGATTAAACGAGAGTAAAATATCAAGTAAAACACAAATACAAATATGATTTGCCAAATAAAATTATTAAAACTAAAAAAACATGACTTATTTTGTTAGTTTTAAAGTGTGCTTATACTTTCTGGAACAGTATATAACGGTAGTAAATACGTGATCCAGAGTCTTTCGAGAGGAAACAGGGGTCCCTTAGGGCTCAATTCTGGCGGTTTCACTCTTCCTGATCGCAGCGAACAACATCTTCAGCACTTTTCCTAAGACAATCTTTATCTTCGTCTACGCTGACGATATTCTCCTTCTGGTTAAGGGAAACTCCCACCTAGCCCTTCGGCGTTCTCTTCAAGCAGCCACAAACGCGGTGGGAAATTAGGCCAAAGGTTTCATCAGCAAGGCCAAAGAGCTCCGAACACCGCGCAATTCGATCAAAATACCTTTTAGAAGGACGATTAAAGTGCTGGGAGTCAGCTTTGACAGCAAACTGACCTTCAAACTACACCTTGAACAGATGAAGAAAATCTGCATGTCCAAGTGAACCTGATCAAGACAATTTTGAAGACTCACCGAAGCAAAAACCGGAGCATCCGTAACCAGCCCGCCAACGCCATCACACAGTGGAACGAACCTATTAAAATCACGCGTTTTTTTTAATATCGTAAAAATGTGCAATTTTACAAGGGTAGTATCACTGGAGAAGTTTATTATCATAAAATAGGCTTTTTGTACCATTAGAGTGATGATTTATCCACGTATTAGGGTGATCCAAAATTTATTTTTTCAGATTATAGCATTAGCATTAGCATTAGCATTGACGTTTGCACACTTCGTGGATGGAGCTACGATGAGGAATAATTCGTTGAAGACATTGCATGTCACCATAAAACGGATCAAATAACTGATACGTTTCTTCACACAATAATCTCCACGAAGACACTCCTCGATCGCTCACCTGGCCACGTCCATGCAACCGTTGGAGATAGGGAGGATTTGGTATCTACCTTAAGAAGACACGGGGAACCCACGTAGTCTTCAGTAAATATCAAAGGAAAAGGGAAATGAATAGACGGAGAGAACAGTTGAACAGAAAGCCCTGTTTGGTGTACAGAACAAAAAAACAAAGTATTAAAAAAAATAGTCGTTGGGAGCATCTAATCTAAAATGGTTAAGTGATGCTCCATTTCTCGTCAAACGGTTGGGACCAAAGCATTAACTTAAGCCCTAGCCCTATATGGCTTATGGTTATAGCGCCATTACACGCTTTCTGAAAAGAGAAGAATGTCTGAAAGTAGAAGAACGGGGAATGAAAGAATACGTATCTGATTTCTTGTTCTTGAAAGTAACATCTCCCTATGATTTGCTATAATTTGAAAGTCGGCTGTCGTATACCGCATACATATAAATTATAATTTATGAACAATGAAAGAATTGCCACGCCAATGAAAACTGCACCTCCTGTCGTGTCCCCTAACTACTTGATGTCAGGCGTCTACAAACTGTTTCTAGCCTCGTCTAAGCGTAAATTGCGGGAAAGCCCACCGGTAGCACTTCTTTCATTTTGAGTTCCTAAATGGGCCCCTCCGCATCCCACAAAACCACAATACTTATGGCCACGGTCTAGAAGTCCACTGCATAGGAAATTCTATGACACAGTTCAAACTTCCACCTCAAATTGAATATTTATTTTTTTCAAAATTGAATAAATCTATCTATGATTAAATTTTTAGTGATTTGCGGCCCAACCCGCCAATATCAAACTCAACTTTAGTGCCTGTATACATGCGTGCTACGACGTGGCTATTAAATAGAAAGAGGAACGAGTGTGATATTATCACTACTTTTTGTGGCTGGACCTTTGGTTCTCCCATGAATGGTTCATTAGAGTAGAAGGTCATACAATGACATTACCTAGCGACATCTATCATAAATCAGCTATCTCCAATGAATCAATAACATGAGATTAGGCCCTCCCACCATCGCCCAGGTACAAAATCCAGCCTAACTGGAGGGACTAACCAGATGTGTTGATCAAATGTTGAAAGTATATCTAATAAAAATTGAATTTCAAATACTTGTGTAATATTCTTACTGCAAACTGGATCCGTCCATACTATCTGGGGCAGTCTTTAAGGCAACTGTAAGGATGCTGTTGGAGCCACTCCGAAGAGTAATCGTGGCTTTTTATTGGGAAGACAAGGAATTTTTCAACACTGCATGGAAACCAATTTGGATAATTGGTGATGATTTGTCAGGAGGAATTTAGGTGACCGGACAGAAGCTGATTTCCATTATCTCCGTTCGAAGCTGCATCTGTTCAATAAACCGTGAGTTTGAACATCAGATCTGAGATCGATGGGTTCAATGAGGATTGGCTATTCACGTGAAACCAAAAATTGCAGATTTTTGGTGGATAAATCAAAAATCTGAACTGGATAATATACATTTAAAGCACTTTCTGTATAATAATTGAAAACATCAAACGTTACGACGTCATAGCGGTATATGAGAGTGAGACAGAGGTGAAGCTTGCCAAGTAAAGTAAAACCCAAGGTTGGGCCTGAACTACATCAACATATTTAGACCTTCAATTCCACATTTTGTATAGCCCAGGTTGTCTGGATCATCTATGAACATCTTAAATATAATACTTAGCTGAGTTTTGCTGGATCCTGTATACCATTTATGAGAAGCGAGCAGACAACCATTTCCATAACACTGCGAAGTCACTAACTGACACTGTCATCCGTCGAAGAAACATACGAATTGGGTCGATGAGCCACAGAAAATTTGCCCGTTAAAAAATGGACCGTTTTGTTCTCCGTGTTTTGTTCTTTGCGACTTTTTGATAATGTTTTTATCCAACCACTCAGTCAATGTAAGCCCTGCTATAATTTTCACCATTAATAGAATGTTATTTTCACGATCCACAAAATTCAATGACAACGACTATTTTTTTTATCGAATAGAGAACGAGACCGGTTTTGGTTCGGTTGACTTCCAAAACATTGCTTCATCACAGTTAATTTCAAAAACTACTTTGGATACTACTGTTAGTTGTAATATCAGTATTTTTTATAATTTTCAATTTGCTGTTTTGCAGCGAAAAAATCGATCCAAAATTTATTTTTTCAGATTGTGCACAAAAAAAGTTTTTGTTTTCGTAAAAGTTGTAAAACACACTAAAACAAACAACTTTATGATGCATTATGTATGAAAAGCCCTTAAAAATCAGTTTTTGGTCAATAATTTTGTAAGCAATCATATAAGGCTTTTATTTACTCTACAAAGTTACTAACTTTAGTAAAACGCATATTTTTGTTGAAGATTGTGTAGCGCTATGATGTATATTAGAAAAGTTATTGAAGATTTTAGGTAAAATTTAGTCATTTTTTCAATAACTTTAACTTAAATTGAGGCAAGTTGTGGCAGATCAAACATCTCTCGAGTGAATATACTTACTTTCAGCTACAAAATCCATAAACTTTTATTAGGAGATATTCGGAGGAACTGTGAGATCGGAGTTACAACAAATGTCACAATTGATGATTAATAATTTATTATGGAACCAAAGAAACGATAATATACCAGTTGTTAGAGATGATGTCAGTATAGTGGCAAAGTTCTATGTCTCACGAATAACATTTGGTGCTGGTTTTAAAATGCACACACATCAACACAACATACGTCACAGTTGCAAGGATTGTACAGTATAGGCAACATTTTCTGTTTAAATATGAAAAATCGATCAAAAGTGAACCAGGATGCTTTGGTTAAGCTTAGGTAGTAGGCGGTGCTTTTGGTTATCAGTGTTATGAAAAGAACGGTTGATATTTGAAATTGAAATTCTAAACTTATAAATGGAGTCCGAAAATTATTTTTATTCCTCAGGTTAGTACACAGCTTGGCTTGGAGAGGTTTCGCTTTCCCAAAAATCATGCAAATTTTTCAATACTTGTGTATATCTAGAAAAAATTGACAAACGATCGCTGTTTCTGATTTAGAAGGAGACTGAGGGCAACTCAATAAAAAAATGCGACGCTGTTGCTCAGAAAATAGTATGTTTATATAACATTGACATCGATTTTATGCCAGACATTCAATCAGAAATCTCACAAATTGTGATACATCTGTGCAAATATTTCGAAAAACTTTGGTTGAGACATAATCGAACGTTGACGCGTGTGTTCGATAAGCATGCTGAATATTTTGATCAGCTGTTTCAACTGCCTGATGGGCTTCTCTCAAAATTGCCATATACATCCAAAGGGAATAAGCGTGGTCGGAGGGCAAAACCATTTGACGAGTGTTCAGAAAGCGTTAAAAGGCAAAAAGTTTCTTCGTTGCTGGAAAATTATGAAGCAAGTGAGCTGTGTTACGCTGCTCAGATGAGTTTTCGTGGTTGTAACAGAAAATATGAAGCTTCGGTGGTTCGAGAGGCAACGTGCACTACTCCTTCTCGAGCGCAAAAAATAGTTTCTGTTCTCAAGGAAGCAGAACGGCCCAAAATTGTTCCTTACTTGGCAGATGAAGCACTTGCAATGATTGTAGACGTAAACATGACTTTATCACAGTACAACAAAGTCCGAAAAGGTTCTGTAGCAAGAAATGCTGACTTGTATCCAAGTTACTGCAAAGTTCAGAAAGCTAAACAAAATTGCTATCCGTGTAGCAGCGGAATTTCAGTAACCGAAACATCGATCGAAGTGAAGCTTCAGAATCTATTAGATCACACAGCAACGAGAATTATTATTGCGAATCAAGATAAACTAGGCAGTTTTTCTCATACCGAGTTACTCAACGTTACGATGATAGTCAAATGGGGATTCGATGGCAGCTCGGGGCATTCCGAATATAAGCAGCAATTTAGTTCTGATGATGGATCCAGAACGGACTCAAGCATCTTCGTAACATCTATTGTTCCGATCTATGTTCAGTCTGATGGAAAGTTCATCCATCAGAATCCTCGGTCGTCTTCAACCCGGTTTTGTCGTCCGCTCCGTATTCAGATGATAAATAAAACTGCGGAAATATCGATTCAGGAAAAATATTATGTCGACCGACAAATTGAAGAGCTACAACCAACGCGCATTACTTGCAACGGTCGAAATGTAGTCATCACATTTGAAATGCATATGACTATGGTAGACGGAAAAGTCTGTAATTCGGTAACATCGACCAAATCTGCGCAAAGATGTTATATTTGCAGTGCAACGCCCTCCGAAATGAACGATCTTGAAATGGTCAGAAAACGGACAGTGAATATAGATGTAAAGGGTGTATTCGATAAAAATGGCACACAGAAAATCTTCTGTAACTTTTGAATCGTATGAGTAAAAAACCTAGAAATTTGTGTAGATCTTATCCATAGTGTATTATTTACATCTGCCAAGTTTCATAGTTATACATTCAGTAGTTCCAGTCATGTCGTCGAAACAAGAAATTGTCCGTGAGAAAATGTTGTGCACTCACAATCAAAATCCAGGGGCGTCCCACCGGTGGATTGCTAAAAGGCTTGGAATTGCAAATACAACTGTGTCTCGTGTAATAATAACCTTCAAGGAGCGTCTGAGTGTCCAAAGGAAGGAAGGGAGTGGTCGTAAAAGTGGTCCAATGGACAGTAAAATGGCCAGGAAAGTTGTACAACAATTCAAGAACCGTCCAAACATGTCAATTCGAGATGTCGCTAAAAAGTCTAAGGTGTTTTGTGCAGAAAACCATGAAGCGTGCTGGGTTACATGTTTAGAAAGTGCAAAAAGCCCCAAACCGGAATGAAAAACAAAACATCACTGCGAAAACCCGCGCCCGGAAACTTTACACGAAGCTGCTCACCAAATCCGGTTGCATCGTGATGGATGACGAAACATACGTCAAGGCTGACTTCCGTCAACTTCCTGGGCAAGAATATTTCGTTGCCAAGTCGAAGTTCGATGTTCCGGAGGATGTTCGAAAGAAGAAACTATCGAAATTTGCAAAGAAGTTTCTAATCTGGCAGGCGATTTGCGGATGTGGTGAAATAAGTGCTCCCTTCATCACTTCCGGAACAATAAACGGTGCGATTTACACGGAAGAGTGCCTTAAGAAGCGTCTCTTGCCATTCATTAAGAAGCACAAAGGATCAACTCTGTTTTGGCCTGATCTAGCATCCTGCCACTACGCTCGAAACGTATTGGAGTGGTACCGAGCCAACGGAGTCAATTTTGTGCCAAAGGATATGAACCCACCAAATTCACCGGAACTTCGTCCAATTGAAAAATTCTGGGCAATTATGAAAACGGAACTTCGCAAACATCCCAAAACTATAAAAACAGAGCTAGAATTGAAGAAAATTTGGGTAAAAACAACAAAAACACTGGGAAAATCGGTTGTACAAAATTTTATGGGTGGAGTGAAAAGGAAGGTGCGGGCATTCGGGATGGGAGACGAAATTGAATAAAACAAATGTTGTAAATCAAAACTCATAAGTAGTTCTTTATTCCCTGAAAATTTCAAGAAAATCCGATAATCAGAATTTTGATGAGTATATATGTGTGCGCCATTTTTATCGAATACACCCTTTATTTAAATTTGGTTTATCTACACTACACGCGTGGCTAAGATAATATGAATATTTTCTTCATTTATCTTATCGCTTGGATGTGAAAAAATGGCGAGCTAGTGGAAACGATCACGCAAAGATGGTGCAAAGAAAAAAGAGTATACAAGAACGCTTTCGGATTGAAATGGGGCTAATTGTAGACAAACCTCGTTCTGGTGGAGCTGGAACTTCTAACGACGGAAATAGTGCACGTCGATTCTTCCAAAATTTGGAAACGTCAGCGTCAATTACAGGATTGAACAGTAATTTATTGTGCAGATGCAAATAAATCGGAGGTTCTCCCAGCAACTGGTGCAATTCGTGCTTTATTCGCCTCCTCCACGTTCCGTCTTCCATCTGCACTCCACCGTAGATGCTACGCAACACCTTCCGTTCAAAGACTGCAAGGGCGGGTTGGTCCTCCACTAGCAATGTCCATGTTTCGTGGCCATAGAGAGCTACCGGTCTAATTAATGACATTGTGGTTCGGCGAACTTTGTTCGATCTCAACTTCCTTCGGAGTCCAAAGTAGGCATAATTGCCAGCCATAATGCGCCTTTGTATTTCTCTGCTGGTGTCGTTATCGGCGGTCACCAATGAGTCCAGATACACGAATTCGTCTATTACCTCGATTTCATCACCGTCAATCTGAGCTCGGACTAGGAGGCTAACATTGTGTTCTCGTTAGCCACTTCCCTTCATGTATTTTGATTTTAATGTACTAATCACAAGCCCAATCCTACCAGCTTCAGCCTTAAGTTTTGATGTACGTTTCCGCCATTGTCTCAAAGTTACGTGCTACGATATCAACATCCTCAGTGAAGCCAAATAGTTGGACAGACGTCCTGAAGATCGTGCCACTCGTGTCTATCCCAGCTCTTTGAATCACACCCTCCAGTGCAATGTTGAACAACAACCACGACAATCCATCACCTTGCCGTAACCCTCTTCGAGATTCGAAGGGACTCGGGAGCGTCCCTGATATTTGGACGACACACATTACTCGATCCATCGTTGCTTTGATCAACCGCGTCAGTTTTTCGGAGATCCATATTCGTGCAAGATTTGCCATATCTGGTCTCGCTCGATTGTATCATACGCTGATTTGAAATCAATGAAAAGATGAGGTGTGGGCCGGAACTACCGGCCAACAGCAAAATGTTCCGTCCACGTGCGGATGATTTCTTTCCTCTAAATTCGTGCTCTTTTCTACACCACGAGGTCAACGGCAGCACAATTTCTACTGACAAGCACCGCACAGTGGGAAAAATGGGACCTTAAATCACAACTAACTAAAGGCCGCTGTAAAAATGGCCTGTAAAACAGCTTGTCTTATGTAAAAAAATGTGAGGAATTGAATGGTAATGGTTTCATCTTGGGCATACCCCGGGAAAAGGCTAATTTTGCCAAAAAACCGCATTATATATATATATATTGATTCTTCCAATATGCAGAGAAAAGCGGATAAAATAGACAATAACTGATGTCTACACAAGTCGAAATCCCCTCCATTCAATTCCCCAGACAGTTTCACAATAGTGCAATGCATTTTTATACATTCTAATTCGCAGAAATTTCGAAAACCACATAACATATCTAGTATTTTTAATATGTGGGGAATATCGGGCAAAATGGACAGTTCCTGAGGTTTTAACAAGACAATATTGCTTTTATTGGATTCTCCAGACATACTTACAATAGTAGATCCCAAAAGGGTTCAATATTATTAGTGAAAATATGTTAAATGAAGAGTTATTCAATTATTTTTTCAAAATTAAGGGAGAATCGGGCAAAACGAGCCACTTCCCTAAGTCTGCATAAGTCTACATCCACTTCATTCGATTTCCAGACATTTTCATAATATTGTAGTGCATTTGATTGGATTCTAATGCGCAGCTATTCCAAAAATCGCATTTTATCTATTGATTTTTCCAGTATGTAGGGAAAAGCGGGCAAAATGGTCAAAAACTGATGTTTACACAAGACGACATACTCCCCATTCAGTTCTCCGGACAGTTTCACAATAGTGTATTGCATTTGTATAGATTCTAATTCGCCCAAATTTCCAAAACCACATGGCATATCTACTGCTTTCAGCATGTGTGGAATATCAGGCAAAATGGGCAGTTCCTGACGTTTGTACAAAACAATATAACCTCCATTGGGTTCTCCAGACATTTCCACAATAGTACAGCACAAATGGATGCAATATTACCAGAGCTAATATGATAAATGTGTGATTATTCAATTTTTCTTCCGAAATTAGGGGAAAATCGGGCAAAATTAGCCTTTTCCCGGGGTCTGCCCAAGATGAAACCATCACCATTCAATTCCTCGCATTTTTTTACATAAGACAAGCTGTTTTACAGAGCACTTATCCAGCGGCCTTTAATTAGTTGTGATTTTGGGTCCCATTTTTTCCACTATGCAATGCATCGTTTGTTCAATTGAACTTATAAATAATTTGCTTTTTATTTAAACACCATTGGCTTACCTCCCTAGTAGCACACTTGTTGTAAATTAGTAAAAGTAACTGCAATATGACTCAATTAAGTAGCAACAAAGTTGCTGCAACCAATTATGACAGAGATGTGTTGCTTGGGCTGTTTTCTTAAAAAAAAAAAAAACAATTGAAGGATTTAGTAATATGCACGTCGACAGCGTTACAGCACCACGAAATCGTGCATTTACGACCCATATCGAAATATCAACAACAACAAAAGAACAAAAACACACAATGAACGAAATGACACCCGAAGCACACCAGCGCCACCATCACTGCTTGTGGCGATAGTCCGCATAACCCAAACTCTTTTGAATGAGCAGTTAAATTTGTCCCTGTAAAGAAAACTCGTGGTACGTCTGTTTGTCTGTGGTACATTAAAAAAAAGACCTTGCAATTTTGTAGTTGTTACTCCGTTACTGAACAGAACTAGTGTAATTGCACAGAGAACCACAGATGGAGCTTGGGAGTAGATTTTTACATCTTCAATGTACAAGATCACTAATTCTATTTATAGATCAGTACCGGCGCCGGCCACGTTCTCACGGTCTTTGGGGAGGGGGGAAAGGATGATTAGTTTGACAATCGTTGGTTAGGGACCGTGTTTACATCTCTGCGTCTCCACAATTGTCAAGGGAAGGGATAGGATAGTTTTTGGCTTAGTGAGGGAGGTTATTTTTAGATCATGGATTCACTGTGGTAAGTGGTGCGGATCAATGAAAGCACAGTAGACTTGCTTTTTATTTTAAATCTAGTGATGATAGAAAGGAGGCAAGTGACAAATGACAAGGAAGGGGACGGGCCTGGGATTGAACTCCCGACCATCTACTCAGTAAGCAGAACGGATAACCACTGAGCTATCCAGCCACGTCTATGATGACGTGATTGTGTTGTATCTAAAAACTGGTGTACTGATGATAAAGTGTCCCAAACAACATAGATAAAAAAAAAACATACATACAATGTTATCAAACTGACGACACTGGTCTTGGTCGACCTGCAAGACCGTACTCTACAGTAGCGTGCTTGCCACCGCGTGGGTAGTCACTCGTACTACCATTTCTTCAGGTCCGTTGGGGGAGCACTTAACGTCAACGTACGGTTTTCAAATTTAAGTATGTTTGTTTTCTAGTCAAGACGAACATTTCAAGAGGTGGAATTCTTGACTTGGCAACTTTTTTCAAAATAAGGGATGGCCTACTCGGGACCCTATTTCAAGCACGGGGTTAACGTTAACCTGCAACGCTCATTTTTTGCAGAATGGTGCTTCACTAGATGGAGCACCATACTGCAAAAAATGCGTGTTATAAGTTAACGTTAACCCCGTGCTTGGAATAGGGTCCTGGGGTGCTTAAGCCGTTCCCTACCCTCCGTGCTGAAAAAAGTGGCTCATGATGAAATCTCATTAAAACAAAGAGTAAATACATACATTAACTTACCAAAACTCTACATTGAAATAAAGTAAAGCAAATCAAATCTATTCATTTTTATTAACATCACAAAATAAAATAATATCTCTTTGTATTGTGGTACGTACCCAAGTGTTTCAAAATAAGAGATCATTATTATGAGTAAACAAAATTCAACTGGATTCGTGTGAAAAACTTAATAACAATGTGGCAATCGAATTATGTTGTATAATATGAGCTGTCGTTGGTTGTCAGAGTTCAGTATGACCTGAAAAAGTCCCTGGAATCGGTTTTTAAACTGCAAAAATCTTATTTATTATCTGCAATATTTTAAAAGGTATTCAATACATTTTATGTTGCAGCCATCTACTCAAAGACTCATTCGATAGTTTATGGTTGAAATAAGAACTGAACATAAACGTTTAAAATTCATCAATATTTTTATTGAACAAGATGGACGGCTTAATATTTAGCTTGCTTATTATGCCCCAGACTCCCCCGACCTTAAAAAAGGATTCTTATTTTGAGGCTTTTTGTTTTTTTTAAGAATATGAATATTGTAGGGAAAAATTGAATGGATGTACTGTAATCCACAAAAAAAAAATTAAAATTACTGGCAACCATGACCGTTTTCTTCATGATGCACCAATACTATCATATGAGAGCAAAACAGTGTTTGAACTACTACATGCATGTTGAATACTACACTGAAAAAATATTCCACTTAGCTACTACTGGAATTACATGTAGATTTTTTCCAATACTTATATCAGTGACTTTTACATGAATATCAGATAGAAAAAGAAATTCTACATTACTAATCATTTACATTTCACACGACACATAAAATTCACTTTAATTTACAAAGCTTTTTTCACATCCTGTATCACATGAAAGTCAAGTGAATTTCTAGTGTATATTTTCCACTGATTATGTGAATATTTCTTTGAGTGTAAGGATTCAAGGGAGTTTCACCTTAATTCTAACTGACTTAACTCTACACGCATAATTATTCTATTGGAGGTAATCTTTTCTGGTCTCCAAATGTAGTGAACCAATCACTAAAGTTTGTCACATGTATTTAACACTCATTATGGCGTTCCATTTGTCATAGTAAATAGCCGAAGGTTGCCGAAAAGAAATAGCTAAAGAATTTGGGTGTGTTATTTTCCGGGTCACCATGAATGTGTTTATTTGTAAACGCATTCTGGGTCTGGGTCGGAAAACGTATGGTACGATTAGATCGAAGAGACTATAAAAAAATAAGTAGTGGTGTCTGTTACCCGTAAATTTTACTTCAATCGTAGTAAAAAAAACGACAGCGTCAATCTAAATACTCGCAAAACGTCAAAAAAATATTCAGCACGGTCTACCTACCCAGTGGCGCCGCCTAGATGTCGAAGTAGACAAGTACTAAATCAAATCGGTAACAAATCAAGAACACGGAGGAGATAGACCCCGATTAAAATATAGTAAACATCTTATACGTTCATATAATTATTATTTTTAGTAGGATAATTCATTCAAAATTGTATAAGTACTTAGTTATTGAATTTGTATATCGATTGGAGGAGAAACCGGTATCGGACTCCCGGACTTTCGTGGGACCCGTCCGGATCCCCGTCGTGAGTAAATCTTTCAGTGACGAACTAGCCCAGGAGGCTAAAAGTCACCATAATAATGATTTAAAAAATGAAGTAGTTGATATTGACTACTGACCGGTGGATTGACCACCAGGTGGCAGGGTAATCGCATGAAAAATCAAACAATTTGGTACGCTTTAGGCCCTTTTAGAAAATAAGTCGTGACTTATAATTAACCTGTCATATAGGAAAATTGTGTTTTGGATGAAATCGAATACCTGAACAAAGACTCATCCAAATCAGAAAGAGGTGTCCATGATGGATTGGTTTGCCCCCGTGGAATGCCTCCAAGGAAAACTTCAACACTCTGAGTCTTGAACTGTCATTAATTAAATGTATTAGCTGGTAAGAATGCACGTCGGTGCAAAGTGTCACAAATAAATAAAAGACATTAAAAGTATGTAGTTGAGACTTTGTGTAAAGGGAAGATTATTTTTACATATTAGATAGAGATATACCTCTCCCGAAAATTCAATTGAAAACAGTTATAATTCTCAATTACCGGAAAAGTCTATCCCGGTGCCGTTCTTCCCGCTAAATTCGATCAAATAAAAAGGAACAGTCATAAACAACGACAAAGTAACACCTGCATCAATCTCACGTCCGCTCCTAGATCCATCACCAATGTGCCGTATCCAAAATTAATTGAACTGTCTGCACCGGGGAGGTTTCACTTCTTCTTCCACCTAAAACAGTGAGAACCAACTTCCCACGAGTACAACCAACACATACCAGACGGGCAGCAAACTCCCACTCGACAATAAATTAAGCCGTCTCCAAAACAACGCGAACTTCCCAAACCTCATGCATCGACGACCACCCATCTGGTCTGATGCGACGACCGGGTGACATCGAAATCATCACGGGCAACGTCCTCCAACCCGCCATCACTCCACCGAGTCCAAGTCGTCAATAGTCCTTCCAGTCGTCCATATGTTTTTGCCGAACGGCACTGGAAGTCCCGGTTCGGAGGGACATGCGCCGTACCGGAAGCTCGAATGCTGGCGACATCGACTTTCACCCGACGGTGGCTCGTTCTCGGCCAGTCAGTCAGTCAGTTATCCAAGGCTTCCCGTTCGCGACGGATGGATTTTATCTGAGTTTTTCGGACGCCCGTTGAGTCAGGAAATTTACTCGCGCTTCCTTTCGCGACAGTGAGAATAGACCCGAGCATTGTTTTAGGTCACCGCTGTTTCGTTTCGGGAACGCTACCATTCCAAACCGGAGCAATAACACGGTCCAGAGCTTCGTCAATGGGTGCACTGGAGGCTGGGTTTCGGTGAATAGATTTTGTTTTTTACCTACCTTCGAGCTCAGCAAAGACGCGGAAACGATTGTGGGGGTTGTTTACAGTTTTAAGCGAACCGCGAGTCGTAGAGGCTTTCCGATCACGCTCACAACATCCTGCTCACTGTTAGGGCGGGGGTCGATGGCCAAGTGGACGCTATTCGTAAATAGATATGATAAATGGTGCCGTGATTGAGAGGCAAGCTATCTCGGTGTCCGCGGGCGCGTGCTTTTGCCTGGATGAGAAGTGTTGAATGTGCTGGGGTTTTTTTTTCGATCCACGGGGTGAACTGAAGTCCACGAAATGTGTCGGGCAGAAAAAAGACCGTTCCGTTCCCGGAAAGTGAATCAGCGTGTGTAGATGGACGTGTAGCGGGCTAACGAGTTATCTGTTGATAATTTATTAACTGGTCCAGTCGAGCAGAGGTAGCAGCGTATGTTCTATGGTCGCTATGGTTTTGTAGTTCTAGTAGGTAGTGAAGGACGACCGGAACAAGCGTCAGAGAGATAGTTGCCAGTTGCCGTGTAGATAGAAGATACCGTGGGAGAGTTGAGCCGAGCTGTCCTGTCCTGTGCGAGAAAGTTTTGTGTCGTGGAAAAGTCTGTGTGTGGGTGGTGTGTGGGTGTGTGTGTGTCTGTTAGTGAATTACGTGCACTGTGGTGAATTGCATTGGAGGGAACGTGAACGTGTAGCTAAGCTACAGCAAGGATTCCAGCTGGTTGCGTTCGCCGTACACAACGGAAACCAGCGAGAAGAGGGAGCAGCCGAAAGGAGAAGCGAGAGGTTTGGATCTTTTTTTTTCTTTTACTTGCACTATTTCAGGTTGCTCATCTCCGACTCAAATGGATTGGATACCTACCTGCTGTCTTTGTTGTGTACTTTGAAGCTTTTCTAGGGGGATTAGAGTGTTTTCTGGGATAAATTTCCGCCTCTATGAACGGGGAGGTGCATCCCTGGGAACAAATTTTCTCACCAGGATGAATGAATCGGTTTACGGTTATGTATTTTCATTGAGTATTTCATTATTTGAATCCTTTACTTAGTGTAAAGAGAGCTCTTAATTACGGGACTCAGAGGAGATGCAATGCAATTTATTATTCACTGACTTTAAAAGGCAGTACACTGAAAATTTATTTTCGTAAATTAGCTTTCACTCGTTTTGTAAACATGGATGTGTTCATAGAACAAATGTCTTGTATACCCTGTAAAACATCCACATTGCTTTTTATCTGGTGATAGCATAACACGTTTTTGTATAATGTACGAAATGAACTTCGTGAAGGCCAGCCAATCACTGTTTCTCTTTTATCGTACTCATGCATGATGGCGTTGCTGTTGGGATAGACGGGAATAATTTATTCATCCCAAAATAAAAATAAGAAGGCTGTCGAAAGTTATAACTTCATACTCATTAATCAAGTAACTTTTCAAGAGTAACCATGACCATGAGAGCTTAACCACGGATTCAGTAACAGCACTTTCCAAAAAATATAGGATCGAATCCCATTGCGCTTTTATTTTTAAATTACATTTCGAGTCGACGTGGTAGATCTGCCAGTCATTCATGCAACCACCAGATGTGTAACAAAATATTCCTAGCTCTTTGTATTGTTATCATACGATGTACGAATCTTCTCGCTCTGTCAACAAATACTTCGTGCTTTTGACAGTTGCGCGTGTGCCAATAATTACGGAGGGATCTTCATAAAAAGAACAAATCAGATTCGTTGCAGTAAACAACGAATAGAGTCGTAAGTTCGACCTTCGATTTCTTAATATACAGGGTGTCTCACAATAGATGTCACTAAAACCAAATGGGATCACAGCAAAACAAATCAACCAGACATAGCATTTATTTTTCATTTGAAAGATACATGTTATAGAAACAAACCATATCAATTCAATTCAAATCTCACGCACCTTTTCTTTAATAGCTTTGCACAAACGCTTTGTAAGCCCATCACAGCTGGCACGCACGATTTTCTGAGGAATTTTGTCCCAAATATCAACCAAATGTTTCTTGAATCGATCTAAAGTAAGCTCTTTCGGAAGGCCTATATGTTGAAGCATATAACCCTAAAAAAATAGTCAAGTTGGTTGAGATCCCGTGAAGATGCAGGCCATTCTTCGCTTGTGATGAAATCGGTAAAATTTTCCGCGCACCACGCTTGTGTCTTCTTTGCCAGCTGAAGCTGAGTCCTGCTGGAAACAATATGGTATATTCCCATACAGTGTTGAAGCATGAGGAAGCAGATGGTTCTTCAAAACCAGCTCGATGTAATATTGAGGGTTGATTTTTACGTTAGGTTCTTTGAAAAAAAGAGGAAGCTTTCTTTTTCGCGAAACGGCGCCCCATAATATGATTTTCAATACATTCTGATAGCGTTCTAAAGCTAGTTTATCTCTTGAAATATTGGCAAGAGTTTTGCCATAAACACGATCATTTTGTTGATTATGACTGTCCTGGAGGAAGAAGAGCTTTTCCTCTTGCAGTCACCGTGCTGAACCAAAAGGTTTCTGCTTCTTTGGACCCTGGCTAGCTTTTGACGCTCCGCCAACCCGTGAACCCGTTGTTTTTTGTACGGGTTGCATTCCAGATCATGTCTGAGGAGCCTGTTTATTGTTTGATCAATTTTCGGCCAGATACGGCCAGATTACGTCTTATTCGCTCCCTCACAAATTTGAGCTATTTCTTCGTTCTAGCAGTTCGTCTGGCACCTCTTTTTTGTTGAGTATGGACAGTTCCAGTTTCCTTGAACCGTTTCAAGGTACGAAAAACAAAACGCTTACTCACTCCGAACTGCTTAAGGCTATTGAATATCTGAGACGGTCTAAGCTTTTGCAAATGTAATTTTAAAACTTGCTCCCGGATGGCTTCCGTGGTAGCTGATAAATATCAACAAACGGAATCGCTTATTTATCTTCAGCAATAAGCTGTCATAAAAATACACTCAAAATGGGTATAATCAATTTCGCTGTTAAAATTACCCAGCTGAAATAAACCAAGACTGAAAAGAGGTGACACCTATTGTGAGACACACTGTAAATAAAATAAATTTATTTTCACTGTATAACGTTTGCATTAAAACAAATGAACTTATTTTGGATGGTGATAGAAAATAAGCTGGATGAAAACATGCGTGTAGGCATGTTTTTGAGTTCTTTCTTCGTTTCATTTATCCATTCCTCCTCAGTTTTCGCGACAAAATTGTTGGAGTAGATCTTACGCTTCGTGTTGGGCCAAAAATTCTCGATGGGACGCAGCTGGGGAGTTTGGGCGGATTCACCGACTTGGGTACCACATGGATATTCAGCCGCTCCATCTCCTCCAACGATCGCTTCGAGTAGTGCGCCGACGCCAGCTCCGGCCAGAACACCACGTTTTCGCCCTTGTGGTATTACTTGATGAACGACGCAACTTTCGGCAGGCATTTCGTACTATAAATTTCCCCGTTCACGGCCAGTCCGGAGCGAAAGGAGAGCGGCTTTGACATCCATTTCCCGCTGATTGTCAGCCACACCTCGGAGCTCACTTCCTTCGTGGGGGAAGTAAAATACGAAGTACCCTGCCAGTCGTTGCCATCCAGGGTCAGATAGGTCTCGTCGTCCATCACCACCACCACGTCGCGATTCGCCGGGAAAACAGGGATGCCAGATATTTTTTTCAAAAATCTGTGATAAAAATTTGAAATGTCTGGGAATGTCTATAAAAGTCTGTAATTTTTTTTTTACAAAATTAGACTTATTTCAACGAGGCGACGTAATAAGAGAGCGAGTTATGTAATTTTCGCTATATGTGTGATTATGTAAACGTTTCTGCATCTTTTTCTTGGATTGTATGTTTTCTCCTGAACGTCAGACACAATTCCTCATGAACTTCCTGGCAGTCACTTCTTATTTTCTTCGAAATTCACAGTTTAGAACCCAACCTTACCATCCAGAAACATTTGGTTAGTATTTTCCTGAACATAGTTACTTTCTGAACTTCTGATAAGTCCCATCCTGAACTACGAGGAAAATTTCCGCAAAAGTTTGGGAAAGTACTCTCCAAAATTTCTTGGAAAATCTTCTTAAAGTTGTAAGAAGTTTCTTCCTGAAGTTAAGGGAAGTTCTTTTCTGAACGTCCGAGATATTCTCTTCTGAACCTCAGGGGAGTATTCTCCTGGGCTTTGGGGAAGTTTGTTCCTGAATTTCTGAGAAGTTCCTGCTCGAACTACTAGAAACTCACCCTATACTTCTGGATAGTTTCTTCCTGATTTTATCAAAAGTATCTACCTGAACATCTGGGATTTTCTTAACTTCGAGAAGTTCTAATTCTGAAATGCTGGAATGTTCGATTCGAAACTTTAGGGACGCTCTCTGGCACTTCTGGGTAGTTACAACTAAACTTTTGGTCTCTTCGGAACTTATGTATTTCTGAGGAGTTCTTTACTGAATTTTTGGAAAAAAAAAACCTTCTTGATCCTACGGGTCTTCTTGAGCTTATTCTTTCCAAACTTCTGATTGGTCCCATACTGAACTGCGAGGAAATTTTTATTGAAACTTTGGGAAAGCCGTCTCCAAACTTTCTAGGAAAATTCCCTAAAATTTGTTCTTGAAGTTTCTCTCTGGACTTCTGAACTTTTAAGAAGATTTCTCCATAACTCTGAGGAAGTTTGTTCCGAAACTATTGGGAAATTTGTGCTCAAATTAGAAAGAAAAACCCCCAATGCTCCTGGAAAGATTAATTCTATTCTCTCTAAAGAATTCTGAGAAATCTTTATTCTGAAATTTTGAAATGTTCTTCTCTGAGTTTGGAAAATCTGCCTAGCACTTCCTGAGGAATTTTTTTCCTGATATTTTGAGAAATTGAAGGTAGTGCCCTTCCTGGTTAGTTCCCGTCTAAAATTTGGGGAAGTTTTTTTTCTGAACTTCTTAGTAGTTCAATCTTGAATTTCTGGGATGAACTCCAAAACCTCTGAAAAGTTCTCAACTTCAAAGAAGTCCTCTTCCCTCCACTTCGTCCTGAAGCTCTGATAAGTCCTCTCCTGGTTCTTGGGGAAGTTCTTCCTTGAAATTCTGGTAAGTATGATGTTGAACTTCAGTAATGTTCGGTCCTGAATTTTTGAAGGTTCTTCTTGCTTGGACTGCTTGCTCCCAATACTTCTGAGAAGTTTCTACCTGTCCATCGTAGAAGTTTTTTTTTTTGGGAAGTCTCTTCCTCGGGAATTATCTTCCCGATGCTCTGGGAAGTCGTCTTCTGAACTTTCCAGGATGTACCCTAAATTGTGGATACTTCTAGGAATGTAGGACTAATTAAGAGATATATTTCTTAATCCCTAGCACAAATATACTGAAATGATGCATTTAGTAGTACTTTGGAAAATTCAGAGTTTTAAGATTTATTTCAATAGCTCAGAACTTCTACTGTTGGTCTGTCCCCCGAGTGGCAACCGACTGGGCTTTAGAGCAAATATTCAGCAATCCCTTTTTACGGTAAGTTTCTCAAATATGATTTGTATTGTTGTGAACCTTGATTTTCGTTGTGACTTAATGGCAAAGGACCAACATTACCAACGCTTTGACAATCATTTTTCGCATGGAATTGAACACTACCATAAGTAGGGACTCCATGTTACCCTCAGAAAGGGCCTATACGATACTTATCTGCGAACCGATGGTGTCTTCAAGTGGCCCACCGCTTTCGTTTCCTCAAGGATTTCTACTTCAAATGGTACCTACGATATTAAAAAAAATTCAACAAAGCTTCTTATCGTATCTACAATACTGTTTAAATCCTTGTACGTTTTAAATCCGAACTTCTGAAATACCTTTTATTTGAAATTTAAAAAAAAATGTCTGTAAAAGTCTGTAATATAAATAAAATGTCTGCATCGTTGGAAAAGTCTGCAACAAAAATGAAAAGTCTGCAAATTTACAGACATGTCTGTAAATATGGCATCCCTGCGGGAAAATCTAGTTGACCATCTTATTCAGCCGCTGCCGCTGCGTCATTGCCTGCAGCTCCGAAACCAGTGGATGCGACTGCCGCTTCCTAACATGTATGTTCATATTCGTCGGGTACTTTTTCACTGTTTGGCCGGTTGAACCGACCTTCCTTCGGTTTTTCTCTTTAGCATCCTTTGGAGCTTCTTGTCGCTCAGTGTCGTCGGCCCTCCGAAACCGGGCTTTCTGTCGATGCGCTGATTGTTGTCTAATAGTGTCTATGTGTTGTAGATCCCGGAATGGGCATATCCGGCGTCCACAAAGTGCCGCACGATGTCCGTTTTCGACGCGGCGGAGTATCGTCAATTGAACGCACACATTTTTGTACGGAGTTGCTTCACTGTTGTTGCCATCACGGTTAGAGATCGACTGATAGAGCTGTCAAATTTGGCTGCTAACTCATGGGTTATTATGATTGATGCTGCGTGGGTAGTTTTCGTGGGTAAAAGTAAACCCATGAAAAAAATTTGTCCATTTTTTTTAATGTAAACGTTATGACTGGATTTATATTGAATCAAAGTGTTGCACCACATTTATGTTAGTTTTTCTGAATTTTTATGCATATAGGGGTGTCAACTAGTGTTGAAGATTGTACTCGAAATAAAAAATCAGACATACGCATCAAAAATATACGACAGGGTACACCCTTAGATTTTTTTCACAGTATACCGTATTTTTTTTTACCGAATATGAAACACTGAACACTGAACTTCCGGTAATAAAAACCGATTGACAATACCAAATCAACTATTGATTCGGTAGCTTTTCAGTTTTACAGTACGTACAGTAAATTTAACTTCGCTACAGAGCTGCCAAAAATTTTCCGAAATGCTCTGCCAATTTTGCTGAACTATTGGTAATGTGCGTTGTCACTTTTTCACCATAATAAATTACAGTTGATCTACAAGCTTCACAGATTCGTTCTTAAAAGGGGCTTCTTTTTTTATCGATTATCTTCTTAATGTTTACACTGAGGATAACTAATTAGATAAATTGATATTTTTTTCGCATAAATTTGCGGTGCATTCGTTTTTATTTCATAGATAAATATTTGTTCCTTCATCAAGGACTCCAATTTTGTCATATATTTCCTCAGTTTTTGGAACTTACTTTTGCAACTTATTTCCACCGTAAAACTCCACAGAACTGGTGGGATGAGGTCTAGTTTGACAGCATGGAATAAGTTTACAATTTGTTCGATTCTTTTATAAAGTTTATTTTGCAGAAGATTAAATGTACAGAACATTCGTAATTTGTTTTTACAGTGTTGCAAAACTGCAGCGATTTACAGTTTCTATCGGTAGTTTGCTTAAACAATTTTCGGTAGTGTGCTGTAAATTTCAGAAATTCTGTATTTTTGATTGCTAGAATTTTGTAAAATATCATATTTAAATAAAATGTTTGTTGACGGATCGATTCCAGTAAAAAAAACTACACGAAAAATAATCTGCACATAATTAATGGTAAAAATCCATAAGTAATTCTAAAAGATATGATTTGCCACACATAAACATAATCCCCGTAGAAGGGCAATTAAAAATTAATTGTCGAATTAATAATATGTGCGGCCACACATGGATTTTAGATGGAACCAAAAGTACTATGTGTCCTGCACATAGATTTCATTAAACAGAGCAGATTGCAAAAATCTATGTGTGGACTCATCGTATCTATCAGTAAAATTTTCTCAGTGCACACAGATTTTTTTTAACAAGTGCGTAAAATTTGCCCTCGTTAAATTCGCAATTGGTTGTTGTCTTTGATGCGCCATATAACAATGTTTGCAATCTTTCATACAGCAGGCTTGATTCAGGCTTTATCTGGCTTAATGTATATGAAATATCCCAATATTTTCTTTTCTGCCAAATCTAGCATTCCGTTTATGTGCATTAGGTAACGCATAAAATTCAACATTTCTTTTTGTCTGTGCTGTATTCCCGCCTTACCTTTTGTTATTGAATGTATGTATGTTATTTAATTAATAGAATATAATAAATGTATTTACAATTTTATAATTGTGCTGAATAGTTACTGCAAAATAAATATTAGAAATGTATACATATTTTAATAGTCCTGGAAAGCTAAAAATCAGAGAAGAGCAGTCCAATCAACGAAGTTAAAATTAATATGTTAAGTTATTTAATATGTTTATTTTTTAGAATCAACAAACTATTCTATAAGTCAAAGAAAGCAGTTTGAATGATCAAAGAGCTCGGTTTGATGATTCCGGAAATAAATAAAATATCTAATCATAATACCACTAAATTCAAATATTTAAATACAATCCTATACTGCTTATAATCACAAACCAGTATTTTATAGATTAGTGGTTGAAATTCAGAAATAGAATTTTAGCTACTTATCGAATAACATATTCCGGTTTGGGCAAAAAATATTTTTTGGTGTAAATACTCAATTTTTCAAAAACTGTATTTTGACCATTTCATGAAAATGTGACACATGCAACAAAAAATCTAAGTAATTTAAAATGTGCAAGCCAACCAGCCTCTCCATGCTGAAATGCTGAACAACCAATTTAGCCTTTATTGTTTCTCATGTTGCTTCATGCTAAAATGTGTCGATATACACCGTGGAAAAACTTATTTATGTGGTATAACCACAACGGAACTGACTCTTAGCTTCGAGTCTTGACAAAAAATTCCTACTGAGCCCTTGCGGCACGTCAAGCCAGCCAGTTCAGTACAAGGGCGTTCCGGGGAGAAACCATGATGGCCACAAAACGTTGAGAAATATCCTACTGGAGAAACGTCATGAATTTTGACACCCATATTTGCTAGGGTTTTTCACTGAGAATGCTCATGGCCACTCGGGGCGGGAACCTGTTACAGAAACAAGTTGAAATATGGCTCACAATAGAATAGAAATAGTCTCTAGGAATTATTCAAAAGATTCTGACATCCATTCCTGGAAATTCAATAGATGTTTTGATATTGTGTCTGCGTACCGGAATACAGCTCAAAGAATTCAAAGAAACCAGATGAACTCTAATGGACATTGCTGGTTTTGTTCATAAAGCGAATAAGTGTTTGAATCTAACGCTGCCAAAAGAATTTAAATCGGTCAATAATTGCCAGAGTAATAATCACCTAGAGGGTACCCGGGTATCTTGTTGAAAACTTGTAGATGTTTCTTATTTTGTCGAACACATAGTTAAGGGTTTATCGGATTTTTTTAAATCATTCATGGAATAAACATCAACATTATGGTTAGGCTTTAACTCTTTTTTGCGCATGTGGCGTGATAAGTGAGAAACGTGGCAACTACTACACTCTTAATCCACATCAATTTCAACTTATTCAATCTCGTGATTCTGATAAGATAGTTCTAGTTTTCGGCAAAGTTGTTTAGAAGGTCAAGGGCATTCAACTAATGGTACGTTATGTTAGGAATTTCACCACTACGCGGCGCTAGAAAGCATGCAAAATTGAGCATTTTCAAATTGTTTTAGTTGTTCTGTGTGGAGATAAGTATTTGTGTGTAAAAATTCCTAATAAAACGGTCCATTTGTTGAATTTCCTTGACTTACTGAACAACTTTGCTGAAGACTGCACCTTTGCAGATATTCAGGGTCTCGAGATATACCATCATGAATGTACGTGTGTTATTCCCACTTATCCCCACACACATGGTCTCCGGTCCTATTTTGTGTTCTGGCCCTGAGGCCCTCGTTTGCCTTTTGGACCTTGTTGGACTATCCATTCCACTGTTCACATAATCTTCTATGTGTTTTTCATTGGAAAAGACTTAGTATGTTATCGCAGCTATATTTTACACGGATTTTGGAATAAGAACGGTTTTTTTTTAAATTGGAAAAAATAAACCGTGCAACAATAACCGCGTTCATTCCGAAAACCGTTCAAAAAAATAACCCGTGCAAAAAAAATCGTGTTAAAGACCGTGTTAAAAGAAACTGAGTGTACAGCTAATCTATAAACTGAGCGTACGCCCCAGGATCGAGTCACGATTTATTTCTTGGTAAATTTATGTTCATATTAAATGTTTTGATGAGGGATTTAAATCGCTTTTTATTGTTGTTATCAGGATTTTATACATTTTTTTTAAATATTTTAATAATTTGTAGTTTTAAAAAGTTCTGAAAATATATCATATTGCATGGCAAAAACTGAACGAATACCTTAACTTTTGCATAAAAGTTTCACCTTGATTTCCTTCTTCAAAAATTTAAGCTTTTTGTTGACAGTGCACTATGGTCCAGATTACGAATTTACGAGGAAACAGTGCCTCCCAGCGCCTAAATTTGAAACTTGAAACTTTACAGCAAAGTGGTGTGGTGTTCTACAACATGGTTTGTATTACTAAGGCCCATTTTGTGATGTTGATTAAAATTAGGGTGGTCCCCATTTTCACGGAAATACAAAAACTAACTTTTTTATTTGCAGAAGAAGACGTTTACATTCTTGGGCAAAGTTGTAGCGCAGAAAATTTCATGGAATTTTCATATATAATTTTTTTTGTAGCTTAAAAATTGACTGATTAAGAGCAATTTTCCCTCATAAACTTAGGGGGCACCTAAAAAAAATTTTTTTTTGCCCTAACTTTTTTATTTCAATTCCCACCGTAAAATTGTGCGGCAACCAGTTGTAGAACTTTTAACGACGCGTACTTTGGTATATAAACTTTGCCGCTCCAATCAATAGTTCAAGATTTTCTTTCAAAAGGGCGAATCTAACAATGAGAGGCTCTCTCCTCTCTTGCTCTCTTTCATTTATTACAGTGCCATTATAAATTTGTTGAGGGATTCTTTTGTGCAGATAGAAACACAACAGTGCTGGCTACCATACTCTATGAATAGTTGAATGAAAAACGTAACGCAGAATGGAAAATGAATGAACGAGAAAGTAATCAAAGAGAGTCTCTCAATTGCAGATTCACCCCAATGAAAAAAAAACCATAGAGTTATTGAAGTATTTCTAAAAAAAATACGCCCTTTTCAATATGTTGATTTCTATGATTGGGGCAAATACAAAAAAATTAAAGACGTCATTTGAAAGGAAAACTTATATTGTTTAACATATGTGGAAACAAGAGATATAATATTTCTCTATCTTGAGAAAATAACATTTGAATCTGGGATGATTTTAGAAGAGAAACTTCAATAACTATTGATTGGTTGACGATAGCGGCAAAATCAATACATCAAAATACGCGCCTGTAAAAGTTCTACAACTCGTCTTAACAAAATTTTACAAAGAAAATTGAAATAAAAAAGTGAGGGCAAAAAAATATTTTTTTATGGTACACCCTAAGTTGATGAGAGAAAATTGCTCTAAATGAGTAAATTTTTAAGCTAAAAAAAAAAATATATATGAAAATTTCATGAAATTTTCTGCGCTACAATTTTGCCCACGAGTGTAAATGTCTTTTTCTGCAAATTAAAAAGTAAGTTTTTGTATTTCCGTGAAATGGGGACCACCCTAATTTTAACCAACATTAAAAAATGAGCCTTAGTAATACAAACCTTGTTGCAAAACATCACTTTGCTGTAAAGTTTCAAGTTTAGGCGCTGGGAGCATGTTTCCTCGTAAATTCGTGATCTGGACCATAGTGCAGTGATATTGTCAAGAATTTCTTGCTGTACGGGCAGTGGTCATATTAGGTTTGAATCTCATAAAGATTGCGTTTGACTTCAGAATGTCGAATGAAAGAAGCAACAAGTCTTTGTTGCCGTGGAAAGTTGTTACGGGAAATAGCAGATATATCGGAAGAGAACATTCCATTGTGCAGAGGATTGTCAAGTTGACTATGCTAAAAAGTGGAAGTATGAGGAAACCTTGAAAACCCATGCCAGTAGAGGATGGAAACGGATCCTGACAGCTGGGGATGAACGGGTAATCGTGCGAAGAATACGAAATAATCCTAGCACAAGAATTCCGAAGTTGGCTTCTGAGGTTGCTGATGGCATTGGAAGGTCTGTCAGTGCGGATACTGTCCGGACGAGTTGTCCGTAAAAAATCACCCCTTTCCAAAGCAAATGTGAAAAAGCGACTGTACTTTGTCAGAGAGTGTGTTGCAAAGCCGAAAGAATTCGGGAACGACGTTCTTTTCAGCGATACGACGAAAATTACTAAATTAGGCAGATAGCGTGGACAAAACCAAGCTCGGCGGTGGAGGCTGAACAAAATGTTGATCACTTTTTTTTGTTTACGGAAACATAATATAAACTAAGAGATTGGCGTCCCTACTTTATTCACTCAGGTGATTTTCTATGTGATACATAAACATTACCGTAGCCTAGGTCCATGCCGATTGTTCCGGTTCGAATTTCTTCCCTGTGTATTATTCGTTGCAATTCCTTTTTAACCGTTTTCCCTTATTTTTTAAAAAAACGGCGTGGCTCGCTTTTGTCAGGGCTGCTTTCGGATATTTGTGGGTTTTTGGAAGAAACTCAACAGAGTCCAACAACTGCTCAGTCCCCCTACATCTTAAACAGTCCCCGCGGCTCGTCCGGGGCTACTTATTCGTGTATTCAGTAGCTGTCTATCATTTCTAATGGAACCCCACCATCCTCGACCCGCGGACCCGCCGGGTTGCTTGCAACTCAACCCCGTAGAGTCTTCACCTTCTCTACGGTCTTCCCGGCAACATTATCATGCGACATAAACATTACCATGCGACTCTAATATCACTTCAAGTTTCAGCAATTCACTAACACATGTAAGCGTCTTGGGCCAGACCTTGTATAAACACCATTGTGGTTCGATGGCAACTACTGGAACCAAAACGACGGAGTTTATCGACAATACCATGGACAAAATGGGATATCTTAACATTCTCAATCGCAATCTACAACCAAAGATTACATAATGCAAAAAGATACAAGAGGCTAACCTACAATTTATTTGGTTTTGAGTTAGTTTTACCCAGAGATCGAAATTTTCGCCAATATGAGAAGAGAAACGTCCTTTTTCACCCGCTTGGAGAAACAGATGAGAATGTGAGAAGCGAGAGACTATTATACGCTCACAGCAGTGCTCGCGAGAAAAGCAACGGCGATTCATAATTTTCGGAGAGCATGAGTAGCTGATAAATCGTTTCTTTTTCACTGAATCCTAGATGCCGATAATTATTTTTCACTTACTTTTTGACACCTGAAAATGCACGAGTCTTCATGTTTGTTTTATTCTGACATTATAATTCGTTCAAAAGCCAATTTTTCATGTTGTGCCTTCATGTTGTGAGCAAACAACAATTTGTATATTTGAGGCAAACTAAATAGAAGTTACTTCTGGTTCATAATGATGATGATGATGGTCCCGCCACTTACCCCTACAACGGTTTGAGGTGGGCGATTTTTCTCTTAGATAATTTATTGAATGACAATTCAAACCAGTCATGCAAAAAATAACGAAATGATTTATCTACAGATATAAACTTCTTCAAACACTGTTAATTTGCATCACAGTGATTTTATTGAGAAAAGCTATTGATGTCAACCACAAAAGTTCGCAAGTATTTCCAGTGATCAGGAAATACTTTTAAAATTCAAATCACATTTAATAAGCCCAAAAAAATTGAATTATCTCAAGGACGAAACAAATTTTATTGTATTCATATGGCTGGAGCTAGGGAACATGGAGGTTTGTAACTTACTACAGGTGAAAAAAGGAAATCAATATCATTCAGCGTTCATCTTGTGATATGGAGCGGTACCATTTCAGGTAAAAACACAGAATATTTTTCGTTAAATATTCCTATATAAAACGGAACACTTGTAATAAAACTTGCTACTCCTCTGAAGGCTTCGAATTACCACTTTTCTGTAATTTATTAATGTGACCATTGGTCAGTTTGTCATGGAAAAAAATGAACAAGTATTTGCGTGTAAATAATTGAAATGACATTTCAGGATTTACCACTGATCTCTTTTTAGCGCAATAGTAACTACTTAGAGGCCATTCATTGAGATAAACCAGATTATTTTTTCGTTCGAAGGATACGTACCGTGTACAAATAATTGTTGCTGTTTGGAGAAACCGTGCAAAAATAATTCGTGTTATTACGAGAAACCGTGCAAACACTTATCTGGCTGTTCAGTGATCGGTAAAAAGTGCTGGAAATAATGGGGGCTCAGTGGTGTTAAGGGGTTATCAGGGGCGGATAAGGGAGATTAATTGTAGTCAGTGGGGAAGGGACAGTCAAAGGAGTTCATGGGTGGTTAAGGGACAGTCAAGGGGAGGTCAGGGGGTTCAATGATGGTCAAAGGGGGATCAGGAGGCAGGTGGCAGTTATGAGCGATAAAGGGGTCAACCATAACTAATGTAATAGATTAAGGAGGAAGGGGGTGGGTTTCAAATTTCTTACAAGGAGATTTTCTTATATGAGATTCAATTGTTAGATTACTATTTTTGCTTAGTAAGGTTTTAATGGGGAGGGGGTTATCTGAAAATCTTATAGCGTCTTACAAAGCGCGAGTGGGGGATTTAAAAATCACTCACAAACCCTTATAATTTGTGGATAGCCTTATGTCCCCATGAGATGGAAAAACGATGAAAACTACGAATTAAAAAAAATACCTTATTCAACGTTTATTAAAGATTACAACGGCCTTGGTATATCATCTAATTTTTAAGAAAATTTTCTAGAAAATTATGTAGTGTGAAGTTTTTATATTTCTCAGTTTTTCTCTAACTCTTAAAGCGATTCAATTCTTGTCTTGATCCAACGACTTTGCTAGGGCTGTTTGAACAAGCTCTTTGTTTGATCTTATCTTCAGAACATTTTCCAGGTTAGTTCCACTGATGCAATTTCTGATCTTAGTGAAAACTAGATTGAACTGACTGAAATCTCGCTCAACACTGCATTGTATAGCCGGTGCTCCCAGTACTACTTTTATCAATTTCCAAAGTTCTAGGTCATCATAGCGCTGTTTGGCCCAGAAATCAATAATATCGAATCCGTTTTGGTCAGCGTCTTTGCGAGGTTGGTTTTGGATATTCCTTATTCATTTGCAGCCACTTGAGTTCCTCTACCAATCCTCTGAGAAAGGAACTCGTTCAAGCTGAACCGAGTAGTAGAAGTGATCACTGTGTTTTGATTTAGAGAGGATGATGATCCAGCCACCGGTTCTTCAATAGGTTGGATGGACAGATTATTGAGTTTTTGATGAACATGGAGTAGAAATCCCTGAAAATATAATTTATATTATAAAAATGTAAACTATACTCAAAGTATTCCTTACTATGATGTTTTCCTTTTGCTGTGACGAAAACAATCCAGAACCACGGAAGGAGAATCTGGGGTCGATATATAAGGCAGTTTACATCGCATAATTGTTCAGAAGGGACAATTCCCGTCGTTCCATGGCATCCATTATACCGGTTTTAAACATATTGGATTGAATGGATGCCACTCGTCCAAACTCTGTCATCCAGTGTCCAAAAAAGTCGCTGAGGCATTGAATTGCAATGGTGCAATCGTAAAGTGGCTCGAAAGCTTCCACGTAAGCATCAATTAGACACCACTGGTCACACATATCTGTATAGGTAGAGAAAACATAGTAAACAAATTATATACGTTAACGTTGTTTGACAACAACTAAACAAAGAAAACAGATGATTATTTGATTACAGCTATCCCCCGAAAAGGACAATGAGTGGTGCCTTCCACCCATCATAATTTTTTGGCTGTCTATCCAGTTTAGCCACGTGATTCAGGAGATTCCTCAACTAGTACCACCACCACCCACACACACATCAATTTACTTACATAGCTCTTCAAATTCTTCACCAAGTTTCATGAAAAAATCCTTTTGGTTGACCAGTGTCCTCATCATTAAATAATAGGAATTCCAACGAGTTGGCACGGGTGTCAATGGGTATTTGCCTCCAGAAATGTCAAAAAAAATTCTTGTACTTAGCATTGCGGAACGAGGTAACAACTTTCGTTACCTTTTTGAGCTCTGTCTGATGGCTTTTACAAGCATCTGCTACTGCCAGCTGTACAGTATGTGCACCGCATCGAATTGTCACTGACATGTGCGCAATCACCGATTCCAGATCTGAGAGCATTCCTTCTAAAATTTCGTCCTGATCTTCAAGATATGCTTCTGCCACCGTGTTGCACTCCATGCTATCCTGATATTCCTCTTCTGGCACTGTTTCCTTTCCGACCAAGGAAGACATCTTCACTAAATTCTTACCATTATCAATGGTGATGCTGTAGATTTGATGTGGGTGGATTCCAAACCGATCCAATATTGCAAACACGACTTCCTTCAAATGGATTCCTGTATGCCGCTCATGGAGCTCGATTATGGCTGTAATTAAACGTCATTAGAAACTTAGCCAGACTTAAAATGTATAAATTCTATTACCAAGCGTACGTTTCAGGAGAACACCGTGGTTATCAACGAATTGGATGTTTAATCCGAGGACGCTACGATGCATTTTCGATGCGATATCAGCCTTAAGTGAAATTATTTTTCCCGTCACTTCAGTTTGGATTTGTTGATCGATCCCAGCAGCGGTATTTGCAACGTACTGGCAAATATTGTGACTGTTGATTATCACGTTGAAAGCATCGCAATACGGTTTCAAGATATCCTGCATACCATCCCATTCAGTACATGCAAATGGAAGTCCATGAACCGACACCAATTTCACTACCCCTCCCAGCAGCTTCGCCTTGGTCATACGGACGGGAACCAACGGATCGGCCCTTTTTTCCGGTCTGTTCACTCCTACGTCTCCTAGTCCGAGGAGTTGCTACTCCATGGGATGCCGGATTTGGATGTGCCGCTTGAAATTGCCCACGACAAGCTTTACTTGCGTGTACAGGCATTCTGGATCAACCACACATCGATGTTCTCCGGTAGGCAGCAAGACTTTCACCCGGTTGATGATTTCCGCTACACTACGTCGCTTTTTCGGGTTCGAAGGGTTTGAAGTACCACTGCCGTCTGCCATTCTGGATTATCTTCACGATCTTGCCAGCACAGTCACTTTTACACAACGAATTCCGCACGTAAACAACCAGTGGAAATGAAAACCAAAACAAGTATAATGATTTGAATCGCAGTAGGCAGAAGGCAGAAAAGAAGGGCTGCATCGCAAAGTGTTTCTATTTTAATGAAGGATCGGTCATAAATCGTTTCGTAATAGTTTCGTAATATTCATCTGCAATATTTTTGATATATCATATATCATATATCACTATAAATCAAACGTATGTTTTTTTAAATATCATCAGCAACATCTTAATTTATTAATCTGTATTAATAAATAAATAAATGTTTAGTTGTTAGTAAAAATTAAGTGTAAATGTTAGTAAATGTTAGCAATAAAAATTATATTTATACTCCGGAGTAGCCATAAGAAGAACAAAATTTGTAAACACACTTCACATAAAAACACACACTATACAAAGAAATGAGCCAAAAGAGAGTTGCCAGAGAAGAGTGTCGGGACCCGTCAAAGTGGGAAATGGAATGGATGAATGGGATGAAAAGGGGGGACAGGCTACGGGGTTGGATAAGCTCATTCTTATCCAGAGCTTCGAAGCGAACAGACGTTTAAATTTAACAGTGAGGTACAACCTAAAGTAAACTGTACTGCTACACTACCAATGCGGTATAGAGAACAACCAATACGGAAGTTTCTAAAAAGTTGTCTCAGGACCCATTATTATCGGCATAAGAAACTCGTAAGTCCGGAGTGCATATTTGCCCAACCCATATCCCGTTCATCCCACCAGCGTAGGATCCAGTCAACGATCGACCAGGATATCAGACGACCCAGCAGGCAAACCGTCAATCCAGGGTGCGTATTGTGCGACGTAGACAGTGCCAGTCCGTCGACCACGTGTCTTAGCAGCTCACCACCGGCCGGCCGCAACGTTCTACACTCTACACACCCACACAGTCCGTAAGTCGAGTAATAAAAAATAGATAATTGGCTAAAACAAGTGCTTTCTTTTGGTTTCTTGATCGGGTATTTATCTATGCCCCAAAGCCGACCCTGAACGATAAACATGTCAAGCTCGAGCTGCAGCCAGAATAATAAAAGAGGTTATTGTTAAACCCACCCTCAGCGGTCCCCGTGGCTAGACCAGGGATCGAGGGCTTAGGAAGGAGGTCCGTCTGACCCCTTTTTAACAGCATCCACCAGTAAAATCATCGAAGAGTATCTCTCCTCCAGCAGTTGAACCTCAACAACACTCATCACGGTGCCTAGAACCCGGTACTGGTGCGCATTGTTCACGCATTCCCGGGATTTCTTGGCCGTGTGTCCGAACAGCTCAAACAGGCTCTGCTGGAAGAGGTTGGTTAGCTTTCGCTGACCTAACAAATCGAATTTCGAGAATGGTGACTCCATCGATTACATTTTTCATAATAAAGTTTTTAAACTGCAAGCGAGATTCAACTAGTGATACACTTGCTAAGATAAGTTTGATAATACATTTGGTAGTATGTATCACGAAAAGTTACACAAATCTTTTTATAAAGTCAGAAACTTTCGAGAGCAATCTTTCATTCGCCATATAACAATATTTGCAATCTTTCATACAATAAGCTTAATTCAGGCGTTACCGGACCTAAATTTACATGGAATATCGCATTATTTTCTGACAGTTTTAGCATTCCCTAGCATTATATAACGAAAATTACATGTTTCTTTTTATCTTCACAGATACATATAAGTATCTGGGAACATTGAATTTTTTGCGTTATCTAATGCTCATAAAAGAATTAATAGATTTGGCAGAAAATAATGGAAAGTTTCATGTAAAGTTTAGCCCAATAACGCCTGAATCCAGCCTATTGTATAAAAGATTACAAACATTGTTGTATGGCGCATGAAAGATTGCAAACAATTTCGTTGTTTACGCCTCCTTTGGCTTGGAACTAGACGGGGGCATTTTACGCGCTTGTTTAAATTAATCATTTTTTTTTGTGTGTGCAATTCAGAAGATCTGGAAAAGTATTCCGTCAACAATGACCAGAAATCTTGGGAAATGCATGCTTCAACGCTTACATTTTGCAATTGACTGTATGATTCGTTTGAAATGCAAAAAATCCTTCAAAATAATGTTGACCAGTTTCGATGTTGCAAATCCTCCACTGTAAAATTATTGCATTAGTATACCATGCAGATCAGGCTTTCTAGCGATTTTTCGATTATACCAAGAGTATTTATTGATTCAAGATTATCTTCCCAGCTAACAATTAAAGTTTCATTCAAATGACTAAAATAACCTAGCCTGTGAGACTCTGGTATTTGCGTGCTCCCTTTTCTCGAAACTTATTTCAATTTATCGCGTACTCGATCCGATCAACGTTCCGAGATAAAGCCACTCCAGACCAGCAGCGCTCCCACTTCCAATAAATCACTATTTCCCAGTATTCTCGCCACCGCAGTTAGGAGGCATCCGAAAACGACGCAATCCCGCATGGCAGTGCCGTAGTTCATTTCCAAAACATAAAAAAAAAAAAAAAAATAAAAAAAGTTCAACTTGACATCAGTTTCGCGAATTCCTCCTTCTGAGCTTCATCCGAACCGGGGTATGGCCGTTTGTGTGGAGCTGCAGAGTCACACAAAAGCCCGCGCTTTCTCCCGCCGTCGGAGCTTGGCTGGCGGGGGAGATGGCAATAACGAGCTCGAATTGAAAAGCGTAATCAAAACAGATTTTCATTAATTTAAATTCTATTATAATGGCGCACTTAATTTTTATGAGCTCTGAATGGGTGAATCCTGAGCCGGAGCGGAGAGTTCGATGGCGTTGAGCGTTTGTCTCTCCATATTGCCCCGAGGGGGAGGAGAAGTGTTTCCCATTCATTAAGGGATCGTGAACCGGGTTTTGGAACTGTGAGTGGGGGAGGTGGGGTTAGTTAGGATGAATTATGTACATAACGGTGGAGAACCGAACAACTTTCACTCCCACCAAGGCAAGCCAAGGCCATGAAGAGCGTTGAACAAGGCGAAAAAACTCATTCTCGTCATCAAACAGCAGCGGAAGTTGGCGTGTGGCTTTGGCGCGCTGGAACAGTCGGGTGTCACACATTGTGGAAATGCAAACGTGTACAAATGTGTTTTGGTTTTTGTTATTAGTCGTGAAGTTTATGGCGATTGCTTTGTATCAAATTACGATGTAATGCTCGGAGTGAATAGAGTGGATTAATTTATCTTTGGTTTTATTAGTTCTAGAGGGGTGGGGATATTGTGTGGTGCGTAATGTTTTTCTCAACATACCTAAGGAAACCGAAACGAACCGCCAAGTACTGTTTTATGGTGTAGTTGCAAATAAGTTAGGTCCTGAGCTCAAGGCAAATACTAGATAATGTGCAACGATGGTTGAACTTGTGGATAATGCTTTCGACCGTTTTTTCGACCGGCAATCGTTAATCGAAGTTATAAAAACTAATTCCATGTTGGATGCTAGACAAACTGGTATAAAATTGGCCAATAATAAAGCCCGCCAATAAAAAAGTAAATTTGGACGCATTTAAGTGATCATAACTCAAGAAATTAACAACATACACGGTTTATCAAAACGTCAAACAAAAGGGTATTTATTCAGCTTTCAAACGATATAGAACGAGTTGTTATATCTGTCGCACTTTACTTGTGATCGATGCCATCATGATCTGTACAGTCGCTGGTGACAGTTGTTGTGCATTTGTCACTTTTTAACGACATCCTGACAACTGCCCAATATTTTTCGATCGGTCTGAACTCAGGGCAATTCGGAGGATTAATCTCTTTGGCTATGAAATTAACATTTTTTGCAGCATACCATTCTAGTACATCCTCAGAGTAGTGGCAGCTGGCTAGATCCGACCAAAACATAACGTTGTTCTTGTGTTGCCAAATGAAATGTTTCAGACACTCTTTCATGTAAACCTTCGACGTCATTGTGTGAGATGTGATGAAAACCTTGGTTTTAAGGACACAACTGCAGATTCCTTGCCAAATCAATAGTTTTCAAGCAAATTTATTATCAAAAACAAATTTTTAACAATTGCCAGATAAAACTTTTGTCTGGGGATTTGTTTGTAATCCATTTTGACATTTGTTTCGTCATTCATTAAAATACAGCCATGAAGTATCGTCAAAACTCGTTCGTATAGTAATCGTGCTCGCTTTTTGGCCACTGAATTTTTTTTTTCAGGGAGCAATTAAGATATTTACTAACACAAAAGACTTATATCTTTCTCTTGAAAGGATGTTACTCACGGTACACAAGTTGGAATCGTATTTCTTTACCAGACCACGTATGGAAACACCTGGGTTTCTCACGTACCTCAACACCTTTCTCCTCAGCTCTTTGTCCTGAGTGCCACTTTTATGATAGATGCGCTGTGCTCTATCCACACTGTATCTATATTTGGAGAACAAATCCCAGTACAGTAGTACAATTCATTCGAAGTGTAATGCCGTGCTGGGATAATGCTCTAAGTCAAGCGTTGATGACCACTCCTAACAATAGTGGTACGTCACCTGGACAGAGCCAAAAAAAGGGATATATCACAATAGATCTAAAAAATGATCGCCGTGATGAAAATACCCGACAAGGAATAAAAAAAAAATCCTCACTCTGAGTATTCTTGTAACGTTTGATTACAAGACCACCGTTGACTTGAGGAATTCTAACATTTTAGCTATATTTGAGGCAGACCACGAAGGATTCTGAGATATCATACTCACTGAGACGTGGCTTCGTTCTGATATTGCGCTAGATGAGAGTTTGCTGCCAGCTACTCGATATTTCGGTGTGTTCGCTGTGCAGTTTCTAGCAACCTTCAGCGATGGGGTGGAGTTATAATTGCGGTTAAAGGAAACCTCAACTCTAGGTCGGTAGACCTTCGTAACTGTGGTAGTATTGAGCAAATCGCAGTGCGTATCAAACTAGACAACACGGCGATCTTTGTGTGTGGAATCTATCTTCAACCGAAATCGTCTCCGGAATTTTACTCAGCGCATTCTGCAGCAGTCCAGCAAATATGTTAAAGTGCTTCTGATTCTGATAGTATTGGCATTGTTACGCGTAGGTAACCATCGCATTCCAATAAAATAAAATAAATAGGTAATAAAATTATCCGGACAAGACTGGTTGTAGAATAGGCAGCAAGGTATGAAAATGCAAACAAAATCGAGAATGATTCTGAAAGGTCCATGCAAAAGGAAAGCATAAACATACATCTATTAACGACTGTTCCAGAAAGTATAAGCACACCTTATTTTAACGGTCACTTTGAATATAATGAAATATTTCAACATGTTTTGGCAGCGTCCTTTTGTTTGCACATTTCTGAATGACATAGCATCAAAAAAGTGCTCAGTTTTTTGTTACCTATCAAAATGCGCGGTCTTACACCGGAATAACGAAAATGTATCGTGCAAAATGTATGTTTCGTGCCGAAAGACATGAATCCGCCGAACTGCCCAGAGGCACGGCCAATCGAGACTTTTTGGGCTTTAACCAAAAAAAAAAAATTCATAAAACCACCGGACGACATCCAAAAATTAAAAAAGATTGGCCAAAAGTGGTCAAAATACCACTGTGCAGAAGCTAATGGGTCATGCTCGAGGAAAAGTTAGGAATTCTGGCTATGAATCAATATTTTGATTAAACGAGAGTAAAATATCATATAAAACACAAATACATATATGATTTGTCAAATAAAATTATTAAAACTTAAAACAACAAGACTTTTTTGTTATCTTGAAAGTGTGCTTATACTTTCTGGAAAAGTCTATAAACATCGAAGCAAAATAGTAAAGCAAACGAGATTTTAGAGTACAAAGTGCGATGCGTGCATTTTGTATCAAGGACTTCGTGTCCTCAACGTTGTTGACAGTTCGTAGACAAATCTGAGAGCTCCCAAGCTTTTTTCAGTTTGGTTCACCACCAAACACTTTCCATTTATTGAAAATTCGCATTTCTGTGCGACAGGATGAGCTAAATATTGTCGAATTTGGCAGTTCCTTCTTGAAATGATCAATCAGTTCTAGCCAAAAAAATTCCAAACGATGTTTTTTTTCTGGAATTCGGCAAGTAACATCAAACGGCATTAAGCACAGCTGCCCAAATTCTTCTTTTATTTTGTGAGCAACTGCGGCGCTCAGATATTTCTTATCTACGAAAATTTCCAGACACAGATCCAGACACGTTTTAGCTATGTCCGTGAAGTGATTTATAACAACAAGAATAATGCAGATGATGTTGCGCATTACATGGAATATTAATGGAGATTTGTTGAGTAGCTAAAACATTAAAATATCATAAGTCGTGGTGGAATGCCGAAACGTCTTTGTCGGAGATTTAAGCAAATTCTGTCGCTTTCTTAATTGCCGGTTTAGAGGCAAAACCAATTTCCAGTTGGGGGACGCAAATACTGCGGGCCGTAAGTCTTCAGGATAGATTTGCAAAAACTCCTCAAGGTCACCAACCCTCAAGTTTTCGTCGAGAGAACTAGCTGAGAAACCGTACGCTAACATCCGTTAGGCTGCCGTGTACCTTTGTAACGGACTCAGGTCAGCATTTCAAGCTGCATCGCAACAGCCTGAGAAAGTCATCAGTTGACTCAAGTTGACATCTCCCCCTTGGCATGCTGAGACGACTGTGTCACTAAAGTAGTCCTGGAACAGCTTCTGATGACCGAAACGCATAGACCCTCTCGGTTTCGGCTCATGTTTTTCCGCTGTCAAATTACAAATCCGCATTATCTTATATCGTTTAAATGAGAAACATGCATTAACACACTCACCTTTAGCCAAACGAAAGAGCAGGTATTATCGTCTTCTGCTAACGACGTACTACTAAAAATTAATTTGGTCAAATCAATCCATGGCAAAAAGTTTGCGAAAAATCTGCGGTCTCTGAAAAAAAACAAAACTTCTGATCTCTGGATGTTGAATGATTGACAGAATGATAGGTGCTCGTGGGTTTAATAACAAGAAATACAACACCGGTGCGAGGAACGCAAAGCTGGTCTATTTTAGTTGGTTCTATTGAAGCTTGCTGATGCAAATCAAGTATAAAGTTGTTCTATCAGATAAATGATCCACATGCAAATCTGTTTGTCTTAGCCCTTCCTTGAAGGAATTGTGTATAAATCAGTTACCACCAACTCGTTCATCGGTTCAGTCACTTCAAAAGAACCTGCCCAAAGAGTCTCCTGATAGTCAATATTTCTAATAACTCCTCTAGTGTCTAATCCTCCAAGTCTGAGGGGAACTAGCCTGGAGCCTGGTAGAAGATTATAAAGGAATCCGTAAAGGGGTATAAAGGGGTATTTGATTTGTATTTGATTACAAGGAAGTTTGTATTGAAAGGTCGAGCTTCTATTCTCCTCCAGCTGTTAATCGTCCAAATCTGAGAGAAATATATCCTGGAACTGGGAAAGGCCGAAGATATTGTTTAAACTTAGCACTCTCGACGGCTTGACACATAATTCCGCGACATCTCTTTTCTCTTTCTTAAGACTAAGTAACAGCTTTCATTGAGACTCTAAAAGCCAATTGGACGCATTTGCAATTTTCGAGGTACGTTCCGAAATTATTGACTGTTACCGCGTTGTCAAAAGAGCTTAAAGACCTCACCAAACTGCAGTGTTTTTTTTTGCCGCCGCCGCAACGGAATTTTGGCGACAAAATCGATGCGGTGAGATTACATGGCGGCTTATAGGATCGCACAAACCGACACAAACCAAGGAGAAGTTCAGAGGACTTCAGAGAGAAGGTCGAGTAACTTCAGAGATTAACTCAGAGACTTTCGAAGAGAAGTTAAAAATCAAGTTCAAAGAGGTGCTCAGAGAACTTCAGAGACAAGTTCAAAGAATTTCAGAGAGATGTTGATTGAATTTCAGACGAAAATTCAGAAAAATTTAAGAAGAAGTTTAGAAAACAATAAAGAGAGTTTCAGCGACCTTCAGAAAGATAAAAGAAATTCATGGTTAAGTTCAAAGAACTTCTAACATAAATTAAGGAAGTTTCAGAGAAAATTTCAGTAAACATGAGCGCAAATCTCAGAGAGTTTCGGCGAGAAGTAAACGAACTTCAGAAAACAGCTGAGCGATTTTCTAATTCTAGTTAAGCTGAGTTAAGCAAAGTTAAGCTGAGAAACCTTAGAACATATTATCAGCAATCTACAAAGAACAGTTCAGCAAACTACAGAAGAGGACTGCAAACTTCAAAGAGAAGTTTTTAAAATTTCTTAGAAAAGTCTAGCAAAAGTCTAGGTGGTATCAGGAAACTTCAGAAAGAGATTCAGCGGTTTTTAGAGAGAAGCAAACTTTGAATTCAAAGATAAGTTTATCAAAATTTGAAGAAAAAAATTATGAGCTTAGATTTTTTTTACAGAAATTTGCTGCCTTGCAGCTGAATTTTTGGTAGTGCGTTTTAACGGATTTCGGTGAAATTTTACAGTTATCTGTAAAAAAATTATCGGATTTCGATAAATTTTACTGAAATCCTTTAAATCGGATTAGCGAACTGAACGTTGAGAACGCCGAACTGAACGCTGTTGAGAAGTCGGTAAAATTTTAACGGATTTCTGAAAAATAATCTGATTGTGTAGTTTAGTTCAAATAGAAGATCGAAGAGTGTGAAGTCCAGAAATCCTAGAACAGTAATTCAGATAAATGACGAAAGAAGTTCAAAGCACCGTAAAGAATAATTTAGAGAACTTTTGAGGGAGGTTCAAGAAATTACCGAGAGAGGTTTAGAATAGTTCAGAAATAAGCTCACAGAACTTCGAAGAAAGGTTCAGAAAACTTCTGAGAGAAATCCAGAGAACTTCAGAGAATTCCCGTGAGCTTCAGAGAGCTTTAAAGAAAGTTCAGAGAACATCAGTGAGATGTTCAGAGAACTTCGGAAAGAAGTTAAAAGCACTTCTTAGGTGGAAAATAATTCACTGTACGTCAAAGATAATTTCAGAGGATTTAAAAGACAGACGAACATTTGAACTTTTGAACATTTTAGAAAAAAAAATTCTTCAATGTTTATAGAGAAAACTTCAGAGAATAATTCAAAGAAAACTAGTTCAGAGAAGTATAGTGCAATTCAGATGACTTCAGAGATAACTTAAGAAGTTTTCAAAGAGAAGATCAAATACCTACATGGATATGTTCAGATAAACAAAGAGAACTTTGAAGAGAAGTTCAGAGTACTTCAGAGAGACGTTCGAAGACATTCAGAGAGAAAATCTGAGAACTTCAGAAAGAAATTCAGAGGCGAGTTCATAGAGAAGTTGATAAATCTTCAAAGATTAGTTCAAAAGAATTCAGAAAGTATTTCCGAAAAGTTAAGGGAGGAGTTCAGCAAGAAATTGAGAGAAATTCTAATTTGAGAGAACTTTAAAGAGTTAACTGGAGGACTTTAGGAATAAATTGAAAGAATACTAGAAAGAAACTCCGACAACGCCAGAGAGAAATTCAGAGAACATAAGAGAGAAGTACAGAGGCAAGCGCAAAGAGAAATTCAAAGACCAAAACCAAGAGAAATTTAAGGATCAAAACAAATTTCAGAGAATTTCAAAGTGAAGTTAAAAAACATGATATATAAATTAAAACAAATAACAGAGGAAATTTCAGAGAACTTCACAAAGAAATTGTCAGAGTCAAGCTTAAAGAAATTCTAACAGAAGCTAAGAGAGTTTCAAAGAAAATTTCAGAGCAATGAGCTTTGTGCTCAGAGAATTTCAAAAAGAACAAAACGAATTTTCGCAAACAGTTGAGGAATTTTCAAAGTTAAGCTTAGAAATCTTCAAACATATGATCAGCAAACAACAGTGAAAAGTTCAGCAAACTACCGAAGAGGATTACAAACTTCTTAAAGATGATTAGCAAACTACAAAGGTGGTTTCAGGAAACTTCAGAAAAAAAACAACGATTTTTAGAGAAAAGCAAACTTTGAATTCAAAGAGAAGTTCACCCAAATTTAAAAGCGAAGTTTAGCAAACTGCAATGAGAACTTCAAAAGGCTTCAAAAACGTTCAGGAAACTTAAGATAACTTCAGTGAACAGCATTCCTTAGAAAGATATTCAGCTAACCTCAAAAAGGCTGTTTGAGACAACTTTAGAAAAAGTTGAGTGAACCTCAGGTAAACATTAATCGATAAATTCTGAGTGAACTTCTGTTAAGTTCAACAAAGTAATTCAAACAGTTTCCCAGAAATAATAAGTGGAGTAAAGCTTATATTGATCCTAAAAAAAAGGGAAACGAGCTCTTCCATAAGTAGTTCATTTCAATATCCTTTTATTTTTAAATCACACTTTACTCTTTGATTCCGTAGAGGGCATTCCATCATTTCGACTTTCCATTTAACTTCATAAAAGTTACGGTCAAGAATTAATTTTGATTTAATGTTGGCAACTATTACTTAATTCTGATTAGCTTTATCTTTATCCTGATAGAATGCTGTTATTTTATAGGGATCGTGCATTAAGTACGTCGCGCACAAAATGTCCATGTAAAACAGGGACTGCCGACTATTGTTACAATTACTCAAATAAAAACAAGTTTAACTAGTTATAGATGATTCTGTCAACGACGGCGCTAGTGGTGTAGTGGTAAGCGGGTCGCCTCTCTCATCCAAGTCGGTCTGGCATCAATTCCAGTCGGTACCGTTAGGATTTTCTGAAACAAAAAGTCTCTGACCACGGTTGCCCTTGAGAGGGAAAAACGCAATTGGTCCCGGCCCATGCGCTTATGGGTTATATATGTACACAGATAAAAGGAAACATCGATTAAAAAACGCATCGAGTCGGTTTGTGCGCTCCCAGAACCCGCCATGTAATCTCACTGCGGCGATTTTTTCACCGCGATTTCGCTGCAGCGGCGGCAAAAAAACCGCTGCAATTTGGTGGGGCCTTAAATCCGTCATCATTCGCGGCGGTGCTTGCTTTACAGGCAACGGCAACAGTCATCGTAGGAGATTACAGTTACCTCAGTTGGTATGGTCCTACGAATGCCAAAAATGATCCCTTTCGCACTTCCACCTGATTCGACGCCATTTTACTGTATGTCACAAGAATGTTGCAACATGTTGCACCATGAAAAAAAGTGGAGAGTTTCAGTTGTCATATAAGTGAAATGTTTAAGCGATCTGTGAAATAATTCAAAATCTACACTGAAGGAAAAGTGTATGAAATTTAACGTGTATTAAATTTATCAATGTTCTGAAAAATGTTTTGAAGATATCACCCTGGTTCAGTACTGCTGAATTACGTAAAATTTCAAACTTTGAGACTCTAGAAGAAATTTTCAACAAAATGAATTATAATTTTAACAAAAATTATTGTAATCTTCAATTGCAATGATCAATTCTCTCTAAAGATGAGAAATAGTTTTAAAAAAATTAACTGTATATATACACGCAGGCAGGGCAGGGACTGAAAGACAAGGGTAAACAAATATTAACACAATAAGATAAAGATGAGAGCATATCAGGATGAAATGTTAATAACTTTGCAAGATCATTTAGGATAATATACGAATGTAAATAATGTAAAAAAATGGAATCAGTAAAGAGTCCAAAAAATAAAACCTTATTTTCGACGCAATTTTGGTTTATCCCCAAACGTGTTATCCTCACTGATGCTGTTCCCTTACTCCTTCCATCCATTTCACCAACTTCCTGACATTCCGGGTTCTGCATCATTTGTGCACAATAATTCGCCGATGTTCTACCAAAAATTCCACGCATTTTGAAACAAACTTTAAGAAACGATTGAACCGCTACACAAGTGCTGAGAGATGTAGGGAAACAACAGGATGCAGCCATAAAAAAGAATCAGTTATCAATTATTGCGAATTGGCAGCGGCTTCTGACTGGGTCCACTTTCTGAGGCAGTCTCTACCATGGTTGGTCTAGGAATATAAAATTCATGTCTTAAAAATACTCGATAACGATCCAATTTCCAAAAACGACGAAGTTTTGGAATTAATTTTTGGAAAAGCTTGCAAAACAGTACAAAAAGAAGCATCAGCAGCAGCCTTCCATGAAACCATCTCATGAATTAATGACACAAGTCCCGAAAATAATGCGAAAATGTTCCACCCAACTAATTGGATGCCAAGCTGAACACACACCTCCTACGGCCGAGTGGATTTACGGATCGACAAACGTCCCCCCTCCCATCCGCATGCATTCATCACAGCTCCTAACACTCTCCCCGACAGACGAGCCCAGCAAACAAATGGAGCTTTCCGAATGCATTTGTCGGACAAGACCGCTGCTTGCTCGGTTGAGCAGTTAACATCAGAGCTGGACGCTGTACAATTGCATTCTCCGATGCAGTCTACATTATGCTCTAGGGGAACATGGGGGTAAATTGGGTTTGTGCGAATTATTAATCTCACGCTGACGCCTATTTTCCAACTAAATTAGCCAGTTCCGAAGACATTTTGACTGCTTGCGGTTCTAAGCATAACTCCCTGAGAGGTCCATTTCACCCCTTGCTGCCCCAAACATATGTAGCTACAATAATGCTTGATGCAAACACTTTGTTCATCAATTATTCATATCGATGCAACGCTTTTGCTCACCTTGTCTGCTGAATGAAGCTCTTCCGAAACCACATCGACCGACAAACCGACCGTCGGTGCGAGCAAGGCAGAGAAATGTGATGATATTTATTATGCTGACTGCATTTTAACATGACGTGTGGATATCTCCGGATTGCTGCAACAAGACTTGAGCCCGGCCGGAGAGTGTTGATAGCGCTCGGACAACTAACAGCAGCCCATGTTCACCGGACGACCGACGTAATGTCACAGAAACAATCTCTCCGAACTGGTCGGGACACGAGCTTGAATGACGGATTGCACATGTTGATGGACTGACTGACTGTATTTGGGAATTTTGAATGACATTGAACAATTAATAATGAATTCTGATCATCGATGTAGAATAACCGACCGAATTTGTGGAAGAAAATGGTTGTTGCTGTCAATTAAAATGTGGGGAAATTCTTCTAGTTACAGTTATCAGATCATTCGAATGCCCACTTTGGACTGAAAACTGCCAATGAATCAGTCAAACATCACGTGGCCTGTTTTTTGGTTTTTGCTTTTTCTACCCTTGTGAATCATCGTGGTTCAACACTTATCCAGTACTATGCCAGCCAGTAAAGTTCGTTGTACGAAAAAATATGTGGTTTTCCAGATCAATTTTTCACGGCTAGTTATTTTTTAAAGGAGCATTTGATTTTGAATCGCGATTTATTAATATAATTGAATACATTAATTTGTTTCAATAAGTAGTTAATCAATATTCAAAGAAGGTGCCGCTTACTAGGTGTAGTGTCGGCGGACTGGATCGTCAGATGAATCAATGCTGCCGTGTCGAACGTATACATGTCGAAGGAGGGAATCCAAGTTAAAGAGCAGTTCTTTGTTATAGCTGCCGTCCGATTCACCCAGAGTCAAAAGTACTGCAGTAGAGTTCGATCGGAATTTGCTAGAGTCGAACCCAGCAGCTGCATGTATCATTTTCACGTTTTTAAATAGCTGTATCGCTCCAGCCTCTGTGTCTGTGCAATCAGAAAATCATCTACCTAATCGTTGTTAAGGATCACACCCGCGGCACGTGGGAAAGCTTCGGAAAACTCGCAAGCGTTTTTATTTTAAACTAGCTGAACCCGGTGCGAGCCTTGCTACGCTTGCAACTTGGTCCATTTTGTTTACAAAAACCATAATAATTTTTGTTTAACATACGATAAAAACGATTTCAGCACACCAAAAGTTGTAACTTTTAGTGTTCTAGAATCAATGGGAAAACAACTTTGCTGAAAATTTGAAATAAACAGTTGCAGCAAAATAACTGATATTTATAGCGACACCCTAAGCTAGGTAGGAAAAAATGCTCAAATTTGGTCATATCAAAAGTTACAGAATAGTTATAGCAAAATAGTTGCTTGAAATTATTTATTCTACAAATTTCTTGAACTATGTATGCCTTCATTTCTGCAAATAAAAACCTAAAATTTTCGATTTCTCTGAAAATAGGGACTCTTGTTTTTATTCACACCAATAGAAGCGCAACAACTTTGTGAAAAACAATTTTGCTCCAAAACTTCAAACTTGGGCTGAAAATGTATCTTTCCAGCGAAATTCGCATTCTGGACCACTGTGCATTGCTTCTTAAGTGCTACTCTGCCCTTAAGACTTATGGAGATGGATATTCTTATGGAAATGATTTCGCGCGGATTGTGATGTCAGTAAAGGGTGTCCACGATGAAATTGCCACACACAAAATTGATTCGCAAAATTCGAGTTTTCATCCGATTGCCATCAAATTTTCAGAGTTTGAGAAATAACTATTAAACTTCATTTTACCATTTTACTCGTATTTTATTTACAGTCCATACGCAAATGCCCGCACCTTGGCCTTAACCCCGGCCATAAGATTCTGCACAACCTGTGAATCAACCGTTTTTTGCATGTAAACCCATACTTTCTTCAGTCCCTCGACTGTCTTCACTACCTTAGGTCGTTTAAGAAGGTGCTGCTTCATAATCGCCCAGTACTTCTCGATGGGGCGGAGCTCCGGAGTGTTGGAAGGGTTGAACATTTTCGGCACGAAATTGACCTTGTTGTCCGCATACCACTTCAGCACGTCCTTGGAGTAGTGGCATGAGGCCAAATCCGGCCAGAAGATTGTTGGGACGTTGTGGGCCTTCAGAAGAGGAAGCAGCTGCTTCTGAAGGCACTCTTCATCGTGTCCTGGGTCACGAAAGGTGCACTCCGCTTCCCGCACGTGCAGATGGCTTGCCAAACCAGGAATTTCTTCGCAAATTTGGACATCTTCTGAGTGCGGACATGCTCCGGAACTCTGAACTTATCCTTGGCCGTGAAAAACAGGTTGCCGGGGATCTGTTCGAAGTCGGCCTTCACATATGTTTCGTCGTCCATGATGCAGCATTCAACTTTCGTCAGCATGTTGAGGTACTTCCTGGCACGGGTTTTGACGGACTTGTTCTGCTTCTCGTCGCGATTAGGGGCCTTTTGTACCTAGAACGTTCGAAGCCCTGCCTTAGTTTTGGCCTTCTGGACAAAACTTCGGCTTAGATGCAGCTTCTTAGCCACATCCCGAACGGAGGCGTTCGGATTTCGGTTGATGGCCCCAACTACGCGGTTGTGATTTTGGGTGTTGTACGGAATACTTTTTCTTTCACTTCTGGGCTTCCGATCGGTGGTCAACCGTTCCTCGAACCGCTCGCGATTTTTGACCCATTTCCCAACAAGTGATTTAAACGTCTGCGATTGTTTATCTTGTTACCAAATCTGAACCTGGTGAAATATTTCACAAATGTCCCCGCAAATCGCGATATTTCTTTCTCGAAGCCGGAGGAGAACTTCAAGTAACGAAGTAAGCAAGTCCGGTCCCTTAAGCAGAAAGTCGTTGAAGCTCACTCCTTCAGATTTAGCGATCGCATCCCAAATCAAACGGATTTAACCAGGTTTGTTCTCACTGGTGACCCCTTTAAGTGAGAGGTACCAGACTTGTTTAGGATCTGCTTGTTCCAACTCGTGGAAGTTGTGTTGTGTTCAGTGTTTTGCTAAGTGTTTATCTACATACGGTTCAATCTGCTTCTCAACTTTCAATTCCAGTTCTGGGCTCCATCCCAGGTGTTTTCCCAGCGAAAGCAATCTCCTAGTAGTCCTCCAGCCTTATTAAGTTTTATTAAATTTTTATGAAAGCTGCTAGAAATAAATTTGATTTTATTATCGTACTAGGAGTTGCCAATAGGTTTGAAATTTTAATCAGGTTTATGAGAGCCTACACAGATTCTTTATGGCGATCTTGAAATCTTGTCTTTTAAAATTACTTTCACTCCAATCAAAGATTTTATTTCGACTTTATAAACTCATAAAATGCCGTTTAAGGACTAATTCATTTATCTTATTATGGTCAGTTGGAAAAGCATTTTAAAACCGTTCTGTGAATGCATTAAACGGCAAATTGGGCTTTGTGCACAAATTACTTAACGCATGAAGGGGGGGGGGGTTGAGCAACCGTTACTTAATGTGACATATGGGGGAGGAGGGTTTTTAAAATCGTTACCTAACTAAATAACCAATTTGAAAAAAAAAATTAAAAGTGAATAACCAATTTGCATTAATTAAATTTCCTATGTGCCAAGCAAAGTAGCAAGTAGAAAAGTCTGCTGAGGTGGCAGTGGGATGTTAGACAATAGTAACGTCCTTGGTTCAAGTACTACATTACCCATGACCTTTTGCTCAATTTTCAATACCTCTATTCAATTTTCAACCTACCATACACTGACGGGATTTTCAATACTTTTTCTTCATATCTTTTATTCTAGCAAACATTACTGTCCACTCTTGGTGACTCATGGTGATGAGCGAACAGCTCCTTCTACATCAAGTAAAAAATAATTAATTTATGTGTGCCATAACTGCACCAATTATCACCATAGTATTAAATTTTGGTTCTTTTCATGGCCAATTACATGTGTTTCTTATGGGAGTGACCATAATAGAAACACATTTATGGCCAAGTGGTGCATTTGAAATTTTAAGAAAAATGGATTAAGTCTATCTCTTGATTTCCGACCAAATTCTAAAGCTTCGATAAATGGAGACGTACACTAAAAATTAATTTGCGTAAATTAGCATTCACTCGTTTCGTAATCATGAATTATGCACATAGAACAAATGTCTCATAAATTATATGAAACATTCATATTGCTTGTCTTCTAACAAAACGCTATCATTACACCTTTTTTGTTCAATGCACAAAATTAATTTCGTGAAGAACAGAATAACTCCTCGTGGTTGCTTTTTTTTCACATATATTTTGAGCCGATAAAGTACAACTGTCAATCGTTCATGCAACCAGCCAAGAACCGTTTTTTTTTATTGTAACAAATTACTCGTAGCTATTTGTATTGTTTTCGTAGAATGAAAGAATGATCTTTTTGTGTCAACAAATACTTTGTGCTTTTGACAGTGTGTGACTTTTGATACGAAGGAGGCTTCGTAGAAAGAACAAATCAGTTTCATTACAGAAAACAACAAATATATTTGTTAATCCTACCTTCGATCGTAATATAAACGAAAATTCATTTTCAGTGTACTATTTAAATGTGATCTACTAAACGAAAGGTATCTTATGACGATTTGCATCACCAATTGGCGCAATTTTCCATAAATCGTACATCTACATGCTGAGAAATATATTGTCCTGTATTGATTCAGCAAATTTTGTTGTTAACTCACGGCTTAAGGCTAGTATCGACCTATAAAGTTAAGAGGTTACGGAATTTTGTTCAATATTACCAAGCGGAATTTTGACAATTGATCTGCATGGAACGAAATATCACCTTCACTTCAATCAAGCGGAATATTTTTCCGAAAGTATGACAGCTCCCATTAGCTTGCGTGGGAACCTTAGAAATTCCAATTTTATTTTTCGTTCTTTTCAGGTGGATACTGCAGCAGAAATTTCTTTTCAATTCTTTACTTTTCCGTTTCAGTAAACGGAATTTAACATGGGTTTGGGATAGAAAAAGAAATTTCTTTCGAACACGATACCGACCTTTACCCATAATACTTATTTATTCAAACAACACCCATTTAACTTTTGAACCAACAACAATTTTGTTTTGTTTCTAAAAACGCTGCAAAGGAGGTTTCCATTGAAAACAAAAACCATTAATTGTTGAATACAAATATAAGCTTTTTGGAAACAATGCACCCTTGCATTGATTTGACCAAATTTGGTTGAATTGAAACAAAAAATTCTTTTTTATATTAAAAAAATTAATTTAAATTAAATTAACTTAATTATTAATTTAGAACCATTGAAATAATAATAAATTTTGTTGATTTTTTTTGTTGATTGTTGATTTTACCAAATTATTTTGTTGAATCAATAATGATTTCTGTTAGAAATATTAATTGACTAACAATATTGGATTCGATACGAAATTTTATTGTTTCAATTAATGATTGCATTAAACTAAACCAATGTGTGGTTTGATTTAATACACAAGAAATGTAGATTCTAATGATAGCGTTCAATCACCCAATATTCCTCTGCATGTAGCCTACATTAAATGCACTTGTTACTGCGTCTGCTGTTCTATGTTTCTGCCGTCATGAATTAGTCGTACATAGCGTGCCCTTATTCATGCACTGCCCGGATCAAAAGGAAAACTCTGAATAGTACCTATATAAAAAAATATAATTAATAATAATTAGATTATAATACTTGCAGTAGGTCGATATTATGCATTGCATAAAATACTGTTGATTTAAATGATATGAATAACACTTTTTTTGTGATAATTTACATAATTTAAAGACATTTGAATAAATTTGTTCAACTAATATTTGTTTCAGTTTTAAGAACATCCATTAACCTTAATAAATGCAGTACAATGAGTGCAATGTTTTTCGTAACCTTTATATTAGCTTTAAGAAACTTAAATAAAATTAATTGAATGATGTCTGCAATCTTTACTTATTTCAAGTATATTAGACAACAACAATAACAGTTTTGTGATGATTTTATCGCAATTGAGAAATAGGGGGGGAGGTCCGTGAGCGTTACGTAATTAAAGGGGGGGAGTCTGGTCACGCGTTACTTATTGTTACATAGGGGGGGGGGGGAGGGGGTCCAAAATCCCGATTTTTTGCGTTACGTAATTTGTGCACAAAGCCTTGGCATTGAGAGAAGTCAAAAATGGACGAAATAATAAAACTATTTCGTCCATTTTTGACTTCTCTCAATTCTCTCAGTTGCTATTGCGAAGATAAATTGGCTTTTAGGAAAAAAAAGAAGAGATTTCCTCCAATTGAAATATAAGAAATCAATAAAATGTTGAAAAATAAATAAACAAAATTTAAAATGTAATGCATATGAACTGCACAGATAAAAAGAAACTTTGAATTTTCTGCGTTATCTAATGCACATAAAGGCAATGCTAGATTTGGCAGAAAAAATGGGATATTTCAGGTAAATTTATGCCGCCCTGAATCTTGCCTGTTGTATGAAAGATTGCAAACATTATTGTATGCAAACATTGTTTACGCCTCCTTTGGCTTGGAATTAAACGAAGGAACATTTTACGCGCTTGTTAAAATCAATTATTTTTTTCTGTGTGTACATCGGAGACCAATTTCGGCATTCCGTTATATAACCTTTTTGAATTCCAACTTTCAGTAAATGCATGATTAATTCATCGAATATATTTGTTTCAATTTTGTTTTTGTTGTTGTAAACTAGCATAATTTCCGAGGCGCATTTATGTGCGGCTCTTATCGTGACATTATTCACCTTAAAATTTATTGCGTATATGATTTGGAGCATGATACGCGGTAAAATTTTCAATTTGTTGTGGATATTTTGTTATCACACAAAATTTCCCGCAACACTAGAACTCTTTTCTTAGATATTATTTACTGTTAAATAAATCAGAAGAGCAGAGAATCGAACACAGCAGAACAACAAAAACCAACCACGATATCAGTGAGGTTTGACAGCTGTGGTAATCTGGCCGTATGATGGTTTTCAGGGAAGCCAATGGGTTTTATGAAGGTTCTCAAATGGTCATAACATCTTTCACTAGAACATTTTCAAAACCTTTATGGTCTTCTAAAGGTTTTATCAATTTGTTTTCAAAATCGTCTATAGAGTGGGAAGCTTTGTACATATTTCGGCTTTAAAGATGCATTGAGGAGATGTTGAAAAAACAGTTTTGAATCTAGTTATCTCAACAAAGCTGGGTGGAGTGCTATACTGCTGGAATAAACAAAGATTGTTACTTGGGACAGGTAGGCTGTCATGGAACGAAACATATTCTGTACGCCATAACAAGCACGTTTCGAAGCGACCTTCTATGCGAATTGTTGTTTTTCCAGGATATGAAGTGCTCGCCTATCGTCGTCCACCTCCAGCTTCCGTGTAACTCTACCTCGAAGAAACGCTTGATTCATCGTGCAGTGACTGATTGGAAACGACCTCACTATCTTGTTGGGATCACCGCCTGATCTTTTGCCATATGCACAGCTCAGCCTTGTTTTGGCGGCTACTGGTCCTGTTTCTCCATCTTTGCATAGTTTTAGTGTCGTTAATAGACGCACGTATTCTAACCCCATTATCATTCTCAGACTAGCCTCTCAGTAACTTTCTAGAGGAAGTATTTTCAAACAAGAAAATTGCCAGACAAGATATTTGTAGTCAAAAGATTGTTTGGGAAGCTTTATGTCATCAACAGTCTGTAAGTTTCCAATAAAAATAAAACTTCATCTTTTGTTCTTTGCCACAAATTGTCACATCGCTGCATTTTTGGATTCCATTTCTTCCCAGGTTATGTTACCAGTCCATGAAAGTCAGAAGGACGACACCGGTGCATCTACTACCAACTGTTGAGATGGATTCAAGATGAGTTGAACTATATCGCTCGTCCAGGAAGGCAAAAAATTCCCAAATACATAACGAAAAAGGCCAAACTATCAATTGAAGTGGTGGTTCTGTTGCTCTTCTCGATGGGTGATGCCATCGCTACTGGTATCCCTCGATCGGTGTGCAAAAGCTCATGTTGACGCAACCCAACTCATGTAAGGCAACCGTCTTTGCCACATTTCTTACTTGAGCGGTATGGCCACCTGCGATGTGGAATTATGCATGTCCGACAGAGGTTCTTCTGACGAATGGCTTTCCAACGCTCGTCGATATCCAGTTCCTTGAATTTTCGACAGTTCGGGGTGATTTGTGTTTTCGCAATACGAGCATCCTTTGGCGACTAGGAGAAACACAACGCATTTTCAAACTTCCGTGAAAAAAATTGAAAAACAAAACATACAACAGTTTAATTTGGATGTAAACAACAGGACGCAGCCAAAAGGTTGTTGAATACTGTACGTATTTTGAATTGACGGTTAATCATTAGTAGTAGTCTTTATGTTTCGTCATTGGTCACGGTGCAACCCTTGTGTTTCGTCAAAACACGGTCGTACAAGAACCTTGCACGCTTATTGGCTACCGAATTCTGCTTCATGTCCTGGATCGGATTTTTACTCGCATTGTACGACTTGTATCCTTTCCTGGCAAGGATGTTCCGCATTGTTTTAAAGTTGGCATTGTACCTTCTGAACACATCTCGGATCGAAAGACCGGCATTGACTTTAACGCACCTCAACACTGGTTCCAGCTTTGACGTAGGTCTTTGTTTTCTATTCTTGTTTTAAGTGTTAAATTCTCAGCTTCTCAAAAAAAATTTCATTGATTCATTGATCAAACAAATTGAAATTGAAAACTATTGATTTTCAACACTAAACGCTTTTAAATAACGCAAATATAAAGTGAAGTTATATAATTCCGTTCTGCAGAGTGAATTAGCTACATGCCAAGTATTTTTCTATTACAGATCTTCAAATGTAAGAAAAGGGAGATCTCATGTGCGGCAGTGGATGGGGGCAATTGGGCACACTTTCACAAGATGCTCTATTCGCCCATGACGTGACTCTACTGGGTAAATCAAATGGAGAGTCACGCTACTGCAGGTGACTTTTCTCACTTAACCAAGTGAAAAACGTCACTTCGACTCTCGGAATAACCCTCAGTATTGAATTGGCAGCTGGCGGTGCCCTGGAGAATGCTCTGGCAACCTACCATTGATTATGCAGTCAGTTAACCAAGCCAGTGGTGAATTTGTAGCAAGTCGGTTGGCGCTACAACGAGCAAAATAAGAGTGATCTAGTTAGCAGCCATGTTTCGGTAAGGCGGTTGAGTGGAATAAGTCAGCCACTACCAACATTAGTATGACATGTTTCCAGTTTGATGCCAATTAGCAGATTTATGATTTGACTGGACTCGGAAAAAATGAGACACACAAAAATGATCACCAAAAATTCATTTTAAATCGGATACTTCTCAAATTTTCAGGGATTAAATAACTATATATTAGCTATGTTTAAGCATAATTTATTTATTGAATTTCCTCCCCCAAGCTGAATGCTCGTACATTTCTCTTAACACTGCTCATGAGATCTTGGGCGAGGCTTTGTCCATCTTCCTTACACAATTTCTCCCAATTTTTCTTCAAAGCTTCATCGGTTTTGAATGTTTTTCCGCTTTTCTTCAACTTCTTCTTCCTTATCGCCCAAAACTTTCGATCGGACGAAGTTCTGGTGAATTTAGCGGGTTCGCCTCCTTCGGGACCACATTAACGCCCTCCGCTTCGTACCAATCAATTACAGGCTTGGCGTAATGGCACGAAGCGAGATCCGGCCAGAATAGCGCTGGACTACGGTGAGAGCGGAGGAAGGGCAGCAAGCGCTTTTGCAAGCATTTCTTTCGATAAATTTGCCCGTTTATGGTGCCGGTTGTAACGAACGGCTTGCTGTACCGTCCGCACTTACAGATCGCCTGCCACAACAGGTACTTCTTCGCGAATTTGTCGATCTTTCTCTTCCGGAACTTTTCCGGAACCTCCATGCGGGACGTACCGACAAAAAACTCGAAGCCGGGGATTTGTTTGGTGTCCGCCTTCATATGTGTCTCGTCGTCCATGACGAGACAGCCTGGCTGGACCAGCCACTTACTGTACAGCTTCCGCGCACGCAATTCGGCCACCGTGTTTTGCTTGTCAGTCCGGTTTGGTGCCTTTAGGACCTTAAAAACAAGTAGCCCAGCCCGCTTCATGGCCTGCTGAACGAACCACTTCGACGAATTGACCTTTTAGTTTTTTGTAGGTCCGTTGATTCCATTCCACACTCAGGGTATCTTTGGAGGTTTTGAGCGCTCGACAAACTGTTGTTTTCGGCATCTGCAGCACTTCAGCCAGATAGGAACCGGACCACTCCGGATTTTCCAGATGTTTATGCACAATCTTTTTTCGTTTTTCAAATTCAATTTGACCTTATTTCTGAACGCGATCGACTACTTTGATCAAACTTGCTCCAGTCAATAACCAATCACCACAAATCATAAGTTTTGGATTTATACATATTATAAGGTAGGGTTCCCAGAACGGAATATCGATGTGCATATAATTAATATATTCATTCGAACAACTTTCAATTACACGAATTATTTCAGAATACATTTCGTGTCTACATATTATATGGAGTATTCTAAACCTAGTATAATTAAATATAGAGGTAAGTCCTACTTTACTCACCTGAATAGTATTGTAATAAGTTGTTACCATCAATTACACTATGAACCAGTTCGCAAGAACGTACCAGTAGCTAGTTGTTGTCGCAACGTTTCGCCACCTTCTTGACAAAGTAATCCGATTTCTCGTATTTTCACACCAGATCAGAAAGGCGGGGCAAAGCGTTGTTGGTTAAAAATTGCAGTTCAACCAAAGTTGATTTTCTTTCATTGCCAAAAAGAAGCATACTAAAAGACAGTTGCCGAAGTAAGTAGCAACCAAGTCTCCCGTATGTCCGTGTGTGTGAGATTCCAACTTCAAGGAAGAGGAAGTGTGCACACGAAAATAAATATGGAACAGTTTTCAGAATCTATCGAGGTGAAGAACCGCACTTGAGACTCGGTCTTCTCAAACCGACGAACAGGACGAACAGAGATCGAACGTTGCAGGAAATAAATCCGAAGTGCAGTGCTGAATAAGCGATTTTCTCGCTTCCCGGACTGAAACTATGTATGTATGAATGTATATAAAGGATGATGACGCTGACGATGATTGTGTGTCGTTTGTGTTTCGCTGCTGTTTGCAGCTGCTCCGGAATCAAATCGAATAAATATATCAAATTGGGAAAAGCAAAACTGTCAAACCCCCCTGCTCTCGTTTCCCTTTGCGGAATGAATGATTAAAGTTGCATTAATTTGTCGAATCCAATCCAAACTGAAAGGGGCGCAAATTTGTCCGGAGTGATCAAATTCGAATTCATTATCCCCATCCAACGGCAGATGGCCACTGATTTCCATCGGGGTGGGACGAAAACTTCCTCTGCTTCGGATTGCTCGATTAGAACTTCCATCGACTTTAATTGATGTAGTTGAAAGGTTAACCACTTGTGGTCGACCGTCATCCAGTCGTCGCTTGCTTCCGTCATCCTTGGCCCCTTGCTTGTGGAGCCAGGTGGACCGAATTTAAAGGTGTGCTGCGGTTGATGACTTCCACATTCGCCAGATTCTCCACAGCGAGGGAAATCTCTTGTGCCGTTGTGTCCTGATTTCCCGGCGATGTGAACATGCTGCTTAACGCTTCAGCTCTGGAAAGCCGTCTCTCCACTTGCCTCGTGTAGGGCAGTTACTGGCTCGCTTTCATGAGGACGACCAAAATGGAAAAGTTATCTTAATTATTTGCTCCTGTACGGGCTACTGTGTGCACAGATGCTTTAAGTAGGGACGCACAGGGAGCCGGCAGCCGAGCACGATTCCGTAATCAGAATGTTTCGGGGGATGCAACAGTGGCGGTGGAGACGTTTATGGACGATAACTAAGTCAATAGTAGGGGCCATCCATATACCACGTTGATTTCTCCTTTCCAGAACCATCGAAGCAACCATGACTTGTAGTTTTTACGGTGCTAACAATTCAGTTGACATTAGGTGTGCTTATAATTCCTGGAACAGCCTGTAGAATGAACGAAGGAAAAAGTCTGTTTCCGTTCCAACAAGCTGAAAACAAAACGCAAGTCAAACTGTATACACTATCTCACCCATCAGTGTAAATAAATAAATAAATATGCTGATAAGAACCCCCAACTGGTCTTTCAACTTCACCTTCGAGCGCACTTTCCTCCCACATGGCACCAGTGGTTAACTGCCCGTCGTTGAACTGAGCGACTACCCCATGAAGTGGATACCATTCCACACACATCCCTTCTCTATATGTTACACCTCGACGACCGACGACAGCACCGTAGACCCGTGTAGACCGTCGCACCCTCCGTAGTCAGTAGTAGTCAGGGTGGCGTCTATGACAGTCCAAAAGTTATTCATTCCGAAAGTACGCTTCATGGCTGGATCCCAGACACGAAGGGAAAGCTACAGTTGACTTTGACAGTATATTTGCTCTTTAACCTGCCCGAGATTATCTCGAGCTCGGTTGGGTGAATCTCGGTCTGCTGCTGTTTCCCCTTTCTCGGTATCAGATGTGTCTACACAAGCACAGCCAATCCAAACAGCAAAGGATGCGACTTTTTCCCTGGAGGGGGGATTCAGGTGGCGTGGGAGAACCATACTCCACATACACTGATTGAGTCAACTTTCTGCTACATACTATTCTGATGGTGTCAGGGGTTTTCTTATTTTGCCAAGATCGCGCGCGTGCTGTTCAATGAACGAATTGAGTCAGTTCCGATGATGACACCCTCCAAGGAGCAGTAATAAATGTGGCCCTTCGCATGAAGGAGCGCAAAAGAAATGACGCCACGATATTGGCTCTTGCGATGGAGGGGGGCTCTGGTAAAAGATCTAAGTTTGCACAGCGGTTAGTTAATTATATCAATATTGGCTTTCTGTCCACGAGGTTTGATATCATTATACCAACTGAAGTGACGTCGAATGAGATTCATTACAGCAGTGGTTCACACCTTTTTTTCGGATGTTTCCCCCTTATAATAAAGGGTCAGCCAAAAGCAAGTTAATGATAGCATTTCGAGTTCATGCTCATATGATAGAAGTAATTCAACTTTTTCTCTCACCGAGGCATCGTGAGGATCTGTAGACCAGCCAGGCAATGTATCTTGAGCATTCTGGTTCTTGGAGAACAAGTCATAATCATCCAAAGGATGTTGTTCTGAACTACCGGGAATTTTTGATGGTGGCAATTGGCGCAACTCTCTCAGATTGGCAAACCGGACTCGACCACGGGAAGGATGATTTGTTTATGAACTGCTAGTCCGATAGAGTGGACTTTCGCTTGATCAGCGGATACAGAAATCATAACAAAGTACTACATTTAGTTGAAGTTTTGTAAACATGCGTTAAGGTGAGTTGAGGTGACTTTGAGTGCGTTAACATAATCGTCTGGACATTCACTGGATTGAAACAAATCTTCCAGTTATTGTAATATTCGAACAAAACATTGAAGCTTGAACATTAGGAACTTGAAGTTTTCCACTCGACCCTTGTAGATGGTGGATGTGTCGTCTGCAAACATCGATAAAAAACCACCATCGAACATAAACATAATAGAACTAATCAAGCAAATTAAATCGCATTTCCCAAGTAACACTACTTGTTAGGTAATGATCAAAAATTAATCTTTAAGACATGATCTCATGTATTTTTCTAGTACAATAACTTATTTTCGGTATCTTATCTGACCAACAGCCAACAGCGCAATAAATTGATCTATTTAAAACATATTTAAGGTCACACAAGAAGTTTTTTATACAGATTAAGGACCAATAATACGTTCTCAAGATACTTTGAACAACATGTTTTAAACATGATGATGTCTTATCTTCGTAATTTCTAGCATCATAATAACAAATAGGTTATAATAACGTAGTCTTTTATTTATTTATTTACTACGTCTTCAGTTATGCTGCACAGACTGAACCTATTTTAAATCTAAGTCATTTGCCTAATACTAGTTTTAAAACGGTCTCTACTAAAATCGAACGTTTCAACATCATTCAACAAATTAAAACACTTTTCAAGCGGGTGATTTTGTCCGAACACCGTCCGGTGTCTAGCAGTCCAAAATAACGATCGTTGACGGGACCGACGGGCATGAACAAAGAAGTTTACCTGCTGCAAAAGATCTGGGCAGTCAATTCGGTTGCTTAGTAAATCGAACGCGAACATTTTCTGTAAGTAGATACGGCGCTGGCGCAGCGATCCCAATCTCATTAATTGGCGTCGATGTTCATACGGGGGTAGCCTAACCGGATCTTTCCATGGTAATCGCCGCAAAGCGAAACGTACGAAGCAACGTTGTATTCTTTCAATACGAGTAATTTGGGTTTCGTGATGAGGTGCCCAGATTTGAACAGCATATTCCAGAACACTTCGAACGAGCGAACAATAAAGTGCTTTCAATGCATACACATCATGGAACTCAGATGCATTTCGGCGTATAAATGCTAGCATGGCAATAGCCTTAGCAGTGGTTGCAGTGATGTGTTCGTTGAAGCTCAGTTGCAGTCCATTACTACTCCCAAGTATTTAATTGAAGATACACGGTCCAATTTGATGCCGTTTACTCCGTAATCGTATATCAGTTGCCTCTGAGATTTACTGAAACTTATCACCTTACATTTCATCGCATTCATCTCCATTCCGTTTGAAACACACCAACTCGCGATGGTGTCAATATCTTGCTGTAAAGCTGCACAATCAACCAGTGAGCTGATCCTCCGGTAAATTTTAAGATCGTCGGCATACATAAGATGATGCGAATTCAGACGGTGGCTCAAGTCGTTGACGAACAGAATAAAGATCAAGGGACCGAGGTGACTACCTTGAGGCACGCCGCAAGGTGTTGCAAAACAGCTTGACCTAATGGAGCTAAGCTTCACGTAGGCGGATCTGTCTAGTAAGTATGACCGTAGCCACATGATGAGCCAATTAGGAAATCCTAGTTTCTCGAGCTTTTTAATTGACAATTCGTGAGGTACTTTATCAAACGCTTTGGAAAAGTCTACGTAAATACTGTCAACTTGGCAGCGCTTTTCCAAACTGGAGTTTAGTGCGCTAATATATGCCATTAGGTTTGTAGCAGTAGAGCGATTCTTCACGAAGCCATGCTGATATTGCGAGATGATGGGCTTAGCAGCAGAATACATTCTCTCGTGAATCAACAGTTCAAGCGTCTTGGCTAAGCAGCAAAGAATCGAAATAGGTCGGTAATTCTTAACATCATGGATGTTTCCAGCTTTGTGAATGGGAGAGACCGCAGATAACTTCCATACATCCGGAAAGGTAGTCTCCGATAGCGACAGGTTGAATAGCAAACACACAGGTGTTGCAAGTAGCTCAGCACATCGACGAATAAAAACGGGAGGTAGCCTATCTGACCCAGGACCTTTCGAAGGGTCAACAGTTCTCAGTGCACTACTGATATCTGCTACGGTGAAGGTTGGACACGGAAATTGTACATCGTATGATGGCAAGTGATTCAAGACCTCCGGAGAACTCGACGGAGAGTCAGCATCGTAGACCGATTTGAAGAAATCGGCGAAAACTTGGACTGAACCTTCGGGGTCTCGACTGGTTGAGCCATCGAAAGAAATTTCCGCCGGGATCGATTGAGTGTCTTTTCTGCTTTTAACAAAGCGCCAGAAAGAGGGGGGATCCACCTTAACCTCGTCTTGGATTCGGAAAATATACTCACGAAAAGAAGAAGATACACATTCGGCGTATTCAGCCTCGAGCCTGCGAAGAATTGAGCTGTTTTCAGCAGTTCGATGACGCAGAAACCGGCGGCGAACTTTACGAAGAACGTTACGCCGATGTCGAAGCTCGGTATTCCACCATGGTTGTTTGTTCGAGCGGCGAGGATAACGTCTGAGGAGATGATAGTGTCTGCTTATGGTTCTGAAAATCACGCCGTAGAATGTAGCGACCGCAGCGTTGACGTTGGCACCGTGAAAAATTTCTTCCCAGTTCAGTGAACGAAGATCTTCAAAAACTGAATCGTAGTCGCATCGGTTGAAATCGAAGTCGAGGTCTTCCGTAGTTGCGAGAATACTATCCAAGGAACGTCGTGTGTTCACGCGTAAGACGAACGGCTTGTGGTGACGGTCCAGGGGTAAAATCGATAATGGTGCTTCAAACAACTCAATTTCATTGCTGTTGCTTACGAAGGCCAAGTTTAGGAGTCTTCTGTTGATATTGCGCACATCACAAATCTGCTGCAATCCACTAGCAATCATGTTTTCGGTGAACACAAGCTCCTGTTCAGTTGATGCATTGGTTGGTAGGTACGAGTCCAGGTCCTCGTCGAAGGACCAGAATAGGCAGATTGTAGTCGCCAACAATCATCACAGAATCGCCGCAACCCGCTTTATTAATTATTTGCTGCACACAGTCCGAATGTGCGACGTATCTGCCGGGTTCACTATTGGGCCTCAAGTAAATTCCACATACATAGACAGATCTAGTCGGAAGAGACAGTTTCACAGCAATTTGTTCGAGCGAGTCACATATGTCAAGTTGCACAGGAGCACTTAAATAGTGTTTTTTACGGCAATGAGCGTTCCACCTCCTCGTTGTAGATGACTCGTAGCGTTACTTCGGTCGCATCGGTAGATATTATAATGCGATGACAGCTCAGAATTGCTCACGTCGTTCCGCAGCCACGTTTCCGTCATTACGATTACGTCGTAACTCGTTTGTCTTGGAGTGCATCCCACCGACGTTCTGATAATATAATAGTCCCAAAGTAAAAGCAACTGCAGATACACATGAACATAACATGCTTTGAGAAATGTCAAACAAACAGAAGTTAACAAAAATTGAATTTGAAAATAAGGTTTGATTATGAAGAGAATATGCACAACCCAAAATAAAAAAAAAATACAATCGTTTTCGGCAAAATCGATTATTATTATCGATAACTTTTGATGCATTTTTCAATTTTTTTTATATTTGCAGGAATAAAAGTTTTCTGATTATATAATCTGACTCTTGAAATATTTTGAAATTTTCAGAACCTTATGATGGACCTTCGTAAGAGCATCCATTCTCGAGATATTTTCGAATTAATTTTATCATAATCGAATAATTCTCGAAAAAACGACCTATTCATAAGTTTTTCTAGATTTTGCAACAACAAGATTGGATTTTTCGATAATATCATGATAATATATGATAATATTATGTATAAAAACTAGAAGGGACATCTCAATGGGGTTGTACGCCAAGTTGACGTAGGACTACGAATTGTGCAATCTAGATCGCTTGATTGTTAAAGAGTGGCCGAAATTGGTTTTCTTCCAAATTGAATTCCCATACTCTAAACGTTCGCACGACAACCTTTATTATTTGATATAGCCTGTCTTGGTATCTAAATTCATACATCTTGCTTTCACTGGAAATAATAAATATGAAATATGATATAAGGATACTCTATATCAAGTAATATCCCAAGAAACAATTTCAGTTCTATTCCAGCCGTATAGCACTCCTCCCGGCTTTGTTGATGAAACTACATTCAAAACTGTTTTGTCCACAAACACCTCCTGTAGGCATCTCTAACGCCAAAATGTGTACAAAGTGGCCCGCTCTATAGACGGTTGTGAAAACAAATTAATAAAACCTTTCTAAGACGATAAAGATTTGGAAAATGTTCGAGTGAAAGGTGTTCTAAACACTTGAGAACCATCATAAAACCTATTGGCAACCAGCATTGGGCCAAATGGCCACAGCTGTCAAACTTCACGGCGATATCGTGGTTGGTTTTTTGTTGTTCTGCTTTGTTCAATTCTCTCTCTCATTCAACAGTAAATAATAGCTGAGAAAAAAGTTCTGGTGTTGCGAAAAATTATGTTTGATAGCAAAATATCCAAAACAAATTGAGTTTTTTCTTACAGCGTATCATGCTCCAAATCATATGCGCATGTAATTTTATGGTAAATATTGGCACGATAAGAGCCGAAAATTAAGGCGCCATGGAAATTATGCGAGTTTACAACAACAAAAACAAAATTGAAAAAAAATTTTACGATAAATTAAACATGAAACTCCTTAATATCGATGGAATTTAATAAGGTTATCTGAAAGAATACCAACGTTGGTCTCTGGTCTTAAGTTTAATTGTATTACATTTAAAATATGTGTATATTGTTTTCTACATATTATTTATTTCATATATTTCAATATGGCGATTAGAAGAAATCACAATTTTACCAACAAGCCAATTTATCTGAACAATTGCTACTAAAAAACTATCTGTTCATTTGGTAGCTTTCCTCAATGCCAATTGGCCGTTTAATGCATTTACTGGAGGCAAACTGGTTTTCAAATACTTTTTCAACTGACCATAATAAGATAATATGAATGAGTCCTAAAATGGCATTTCAGAAAAGCATTTTATGAGTTCATAAAATCAAAATTAAACCATTGAAAGGAGAAAAAGGAATTTTTATAGTCAAGGTTTTAAGATCGTTGTAAAGAAGCTGTGTAGGTTCTTATAAACCTGACTAAAATTTGAGACCTGTTGGCACCCCTTGCTGCCATAATAAAACCAAATAGATATCAAGTTGCTTTCATAAAACTTTGATAAAACTTAATAAAGCTGGATGGTTTTGGCAATGTTACATGGGATACCTTGCAGTGCGAATGAGTTTAGTTCATTTGGGAAACTTTTTTACTCAAGAGGCTGGTTTCATTCAGCTCCAATTGCATACGGTTTCTACAAGGACTATGTGTGTACAACACTGCCAAATATGCAAATATTGAAAACATTACGGCTTCGGCACACGAAAGATGTTTTTCACAATCGACCACCCCGAAACCCAGCCTCCAGCATCCCCAAACACATGTCAGCTTTCTTTTCCAGTTGCTTTATTGGCCCTGAAAAGGGCCATTTTGGGTTCGAGGGAACAGCTACTAACACCACCTCATTTCGTCATGAAGATGGTTTACTCGGGCTTCGGTTCGCTCGGAAACCTCGTGTTAAGCTTGCTCTCCCGGCAGCATGATCGAAAGGCAGTTTGAATTTCTAGAGACGTCAGGGCCATCCGCCAATTGATTTAAGTCAGTCGGGCAGCTACGCTTTCAATCGCTTGGGAAGTAAATTTGTAAGAAAATTCTATTGTTAACTCTTTAGATAGCAGTTGGTGGCCCCGTCTGTGCGGGTGGTCATCTGCAGGTGGCGTGGGATGATTCTTTTCGCATCAACTCGTAGGGTTAAGCCGCCTTCTTTATCGCCAACTGCACCAACTTCTCTGGATAACAAATGCTCACCAGTGCACTCTCCAGTATGTTCGCTCGCCTATTGCGTTGCTACAGCACATTTTGCTCTGCACAGCACTACGACTACCGTAGGACTGAATCAAATTTTCTGTAAAGAGCTGGTAATGGCGTTGAATGCTATTGCGAACGAAGTCAATGTTATACAAATTACATCAAAGGGAACGAACTTCAGTTATTGTGCCACAATAATTAAATTGGTTTGAATTAGTGCACTCTAGGCGGATGACAGTAATGATTTTCAGAAATATACCTACTTTGCTTGCTACTGCTAGCAACTAATCTGGTAGGCACAACTAGGAACTACAACGAACTCAACCACATGGTCGGTCTCTAATGTGTTGCAGTTCGGCTCGAATTATCCCTTCTAGAATTTCGTTCGTTAGTTGTTCATGGTTCTTTGTGATACTCTCCGAAACGCGGCGTTTAATGAATGCCATGTTCAGCCGTGACGCGGTAGTTGAATTACAAACAGCACAATAGAAAAAATCAACCAAACTCTGTAGTTGGTAAACTGATTTGGTCGTCCTGAAAAGGACGGATTTAGTTGACGGTGGAGAAATGGTTTGCAATTCCACTTGGGCTTTCGTTCTTCGGTCAGCTCCTCGTCGTTGTGGCTTGCCATCTGTAGGTGGCCAGATTGACGGGAGCATCGGCACCAAGAGCAAACTCCACCAACGCTTCTCAGATCAGCGACTGCTCGCCAGTACATCCTCCAAGGTGCTTGATGTCACCGACTGCGTTTCTACAGCCACTGCACAGCTCCAAAACTGCCGAAATACTAAAGCAAAATGTGAAGGTGTACTTGTATAAAACTTTCGTGGCTACCTAGGAGACGTTCGCCACTTAAATATGAAATCTGTGCTAGGAAGTACAGTGTATTTGGTAAATTTACTCAGAAAAAATACCTTAATAAGACATCACCTAATATTTGCGTTATTTTAAAAAGTTTAATGTTGAAAATCAATAGTTTTAATTATTAGAATCGACGCGTAGAAATATTTCCGATTGATTGGTGCAAACATTTAGAAAATGTTTGGAGGAATGACTGAGATATTAACGCTCAAAACCTGACCACATTTTGTGACGGTCGTAACAGATATTTTTTTAAACTGTACCCCAGTATTGAAAACAAAGACGCCCAAATAACTTTGCCAAAACCATCCAGCTTTATTAAGTTTTATTAAAGTTTTACGAAAGCCACTGGAAATCAGTTTGGTTTAATTATGATACCAAGAGGTACCTATAGGTTTCAACTTATAGACAGGTTTATGAGAACCTACACAGCTTCTTTAAAGCGATCTTAAAACTTTGTCTTCTAAAATTATTTTTACTCCAATCAATCGTTTTATTTTGACTTTATGAACTCATAAAATACTGTTTTGAAATGCCGTTTTAGGACTCGTTCAAATTATCTTATAACTGAACATATAGTTGAAAAAGCATTTTAAAACCATTTTGCCTCGAGTATATGGTGAATTGGCATTGAGGAAAGTCACCAATTGACCAAATGGTTTTATAGTAGCCATTGCTAAGATAATTTGGCTTTTTGCCACAACAGTGATTTTTTCCAATCGCTATATTAAAATGTTTGAAATAATTAAAATGTGGAAAAATAAATACACCAAATTTTAAATGTAATTCAAATGAACTGTAGATCAAAGACTCATTTTGGCATTCTTTTAGATACTCTTATTTAATTCCATAAATTTTCAGGAATTTCATGATTAATTTATCTAATATATTTGTTTCAATTTTGTTTTTGTAGATTTCAACTCGCATTAATTCCGAGGCGCATTAATTTTCAGCTCTTATCGTAAGCAATATTCACTATACAATTATATGCGCATATGATTTGGGGCGTGAAACACTGTTAAGAAACTCAATTTGTTTTGGATACTTTGCTATGAAACAAAGTTTCCCGCAACGCTAGAACTTTTTTCTCCTAGGTATTATTTGCTACTTTATGAATCAGAAGAGCGGAAAACAGAGCTTAATCATACCATATTCAATTCTCAAATTGCACCCTGACTGAGACAAAATATTAGTTATCACGCACTGTTCCGAGCGAACATGAAGTAAACACACATTTGCCTTCATGAATCTCTTGTGCAAGGTGAATCAACTTGTTTTGTGTTGCTTTGCTTTCATCATTCATTCGTTCCAGAAAGCAGTGAATGTACACAAGCGCAAACAACTCATTCAATTTCAACGTTCTACCGTGAAGACGAAAGAACAGTCATTCATTTGGAGAATCAATGAAGTGGAAAAAACCAAAACTTCTCGAATCGATCCTGCAAATGCCTTTTCTCGAACAAATGCACCACAAGCTCTGTAGCGATTTCAGCCATTTGGCTTTTTGGCTTCCTTTGCCTTCAGCCATGTTCGGGAATACTTGAAATCCTGTGGCAAACAAAAAAATCACTCACGAACGCGGAAATGAATGACTCGTTACCAGAACATTCAGTCAAGCAACCAGAATCTCTTGACGCTTGGTATGTGCTTGGCTGTGGTGTGAATGAGTTGTGTGGATCACAGGGGCAACGAAATGACTGAGTACACCAAAATAAGTAAACACGAATATATTGCGTGACTGATAGAACGAAATGAAGAAAGCGAAAATTGTACACAATGAATATTTTTTTTACGCGTCGTTCACGACCGGTGTCAATTTTTTCGAACTCTGGCGGAGAATCGAACAAAGCAGAACAACAAAAACCAACCACGATATCACCGTGAAGTTTGACAGCTGTAGCCATTTCGCCTTATGCAGGTTTTGATGGCAGCTAATAGGTTTTATGAAGGTTATCAAGTGACCATAACATCTTTCACTAGGACATTTTCGAAATCTCTATGTTCTTGTAAAGGTTTTATTAATTTCTTTTCACAACCGTCTATAGAGTGGGCCACTTTGTACACTTCGGCTGTAAACATGCATAGAGAAGGTGTTGATGAACGAAACAGTTTTAAATGTAGGCTGCAACAGCAAGACGGTCAACCGAAAGACATAGCGCATTTTAGCAAGAAGCTTAGTAGTTTACAAATGCTAGTGTGAAGAAGGAGTGCCTAGGTGTGTTTTTGACATTTGAACATTTCCGTGAACATTTGTCGAGGGAAACCGATTTAAGGTTGTTACCGATGCTAAACGTTTGCAGTGATTGTTTACCATAGGCGTAGAATCGGGAAACTTCACACTTCTGCGATGGGCTTTAAAGATTCAGCCCTTTGATTTAGACTTGACTATGGAAAAAATAATATTCTAGCTAACTTTCTCTCTAGAGCACTCGAAACGCTAAATACCATAGTATTAGATCCCGGATATCAAGATCTGATGGGCTCCATTAGAAGATATCCAAAGCAAAAGCTAGAGAGATACGTTGGGTAAGGCATGTGCCGAAAATACCGAAAAATATGTCTGTAAAGATGGTGTTCGCTTCAAATGAAGCTGGTACAAAAAGTGTGTAGTGCAGCGGGATGGATGGGACTCAACGATCTGGAGAGTTGGAAGTTCTTGAATCGGTGATATCTGTATAGATGTGAAACAAATAAATAAATATATAAAACATAAAGTGCTATCCCAAATTATCTTCCAGCTATTGTCAGTTCTATCAAATACATTGATGGGAGATTATTAGAACGACTTCATTAAACGGTGGTATACAAAGAAAAGAAAAAAGGTCTACACCAGCTAAAGATGCATAAATAAATTTCAATACTGTAAAAGAGAATGTTTTCAATGTTTTCTACTCGCACACCAGAACACAGCGAACGCATTATGTTAACCAGTATTTTGACTTTCTGAATGTCAGATTGTCCAAGTATGCAGAAAACCCTCCACGAAGCATTACTCAATTGCATGAAGAAACTAATTAGTTGATGTTTTACACATTCATGATACACCTATTTATACTTCACAACAAGATTGATCAGTCGTATATAATGCCGCGACCATAACCCCAAAGTAGTTGCTTATCTTCCGCAAACGGCAATAAATCTAATTCAATAAATCCAATCGGCACTCAACTTCATTATTGTTCAATAACTCGCACAAACGGCGCGACATTTCTCCATTCCCACTATCGTACCGACGACCGCTGAGAACTGGCCGCGAGAACAGTACAACATTATTCAAACGACCTCCTGGCTGGCGGGGAAGTGGAAAGTGAAAAGACATTCACCGATCTAAACGAGGGACCTTGCCTCCAGCCACCGCCCACACCCAAGCCGAACCCAACAGGCAATGTGAGAAAGTCGTCACCTTCTCTGGCACATATATTTTTCCCACCTTCACTAACCTTCCGACCGAAGGACCTGCTAGTTGTTACGAAGAGTTCTTTGGTCCTTTCTCCATTCACCGACACTCAGAGAAGTGAGTCAGCGAGCGAACGCGCGTCGGGCTTTGCATGATAAAAGTTCATAACAGTAAATTTAACTTTCTTCACCTCGTTTTCCATTGCTCGTGGTGTTTTGTTTGCCATACTTGATGGTAGGTATATTATGGCCCACCGTCTGACTGAGGAGCTTTACAAACTACTATGGGGCGCTCTTTGCTCTGTTTCCGTTGCTCTATCCTCAACGGGCGAGTTCTAGCGCTCCGGCGTGGTTCAAGACTTCGTCGAGGGGATGGAAAAGTTACGACGGATCGAAAGGCTGTAGCGGCGGAATGTCGACGGCAATTTTCTCCATTCAACATTCTCGTCGCTCGTTTTCCACAGACAGTAATGGCACAATTTGCTTGACATTTTGCCACCTAGTTGTGGTTGGACCTCTGTGGCTAATAGTTGACATGCGAATACACACAATTAATCATTCCAACGCGAATTCCGTTCACAACATCAATTGCCCAGAACTTCGATCGAACGATACCACTTTGAACGTAAAACCGTTCAACACAATAGATCAACTAGTTAATCAAATAAACTTGCTGATTTCCATTTTTATCCACATCAACTTTCATTCGAAGTCTTCCTCCTTCAGCAACATTTTCGCCCATTCAGTTGCTGTTTTTTTCCCAAACGAAGCCAAAAAAGAAACTCAATCCAACACGGTTACCCGGAGCCAGAAGTGAAAGTTCTCGATTTGAAACAGTTAGTTAGGTCACGAATCAACATCCCCTTATCCCGATCCCGATGAATGGCTTCCTAGACCGGTGTGAGGAGTAATCGAAACAAAATTGAATTATGGCAGAACTTCGATCGTTCTTTCTTTTTTTCTCGAGCCTTCCCGCACTATTCAGTCATCCGGTTCACCCCGGAGTAGTTCGAACAGTCTGCAACAGTCAGCAACCACTTCATTCGGCAGCTTCACAACTTTCACTTGACGGTACAGGATTTTCCCCACCGCTCCAGAGTAGTGCTTCTTCGAAGGCCAGTTGAGCTTTTTCTTATTAATATTAATGCAATGCCTTTACCGTTTTATAGTTCAATCTATATTGCTATAAATATGAAAAGTAGTAGTCTACACGTTCGGTTTGCAACTGGTGGAGAGAGAGGTGTGTTTCGTTCGATTCAGAGAACCGGGAAGTGGGTGCCATTCCGGAAAACAAAAACGAGCGAAAGGAAATGAAAACGAATGACGGGCTGTGCCTCTGGAAAATTGTTGCCGCACTGAACTGGTTCAAAAGGGGGTTTCTTCTGTGTCGCCACGATTATTGGCCTAGCCTGAATGGTTGTTGCGGCTGGTGTGGCAGCGGCATCGCATTTTGAAAGGAATATTTGCTGAAGTGGATTTGCGGTTACTCTAGTGACTAAATTTTATTGAATCCGGCCAAGGAGGAAATCAAATTTCGATTTGTCGTATCTGCTTATTGTGTAACTTTTCACTGGACCTACTTGCTGTAATCTTTTTTTTAAGCCATAATAACCCTGCTAAATCCAGATGAGCATGAACTTGAGCATGATGGACCGTCCGAGGTTGCTACTCCGTTGTTGCCAGATCAGTTGTTTTTACACAGATAACCAACGATGATACTTGGGACTAGCATACATCCTCAATGTGTAAAAACTGGTGATCCCAAACTAAGGCAATATTTACCGGTGCCGGTCTTACCCGAATGCAGGTCAAGTAAGGAAAGGGTAGGAATATGTTGACGTGCCACTCGCCTTATTGGAAGCCGCGGAGTCAACTGCACTTCCACGAGAAATCACTGGGATTTTGGATAACAGGATTGGGTGGCAGCAGAGTTTGTTTTAGTTAACAATAATCTGTCAAGTGAAATAGTTCAAAATTACTAGCGATTTTCGATTTGAACCGGTTTTTTTTTCCGTGTCGGGTATCTTCATCACAGCGACCAGTTTTTAGATCTATTGTGATACATACCCATCTTTTTTGCCTTAGATATTGTCAGCATGACGCATCACTATTGCTAGAAGTGATCACCAAAGTTTGACTTAAAGCGTTGTCCCAAGGCGATACAACACACCGAATAAAGTGTACTACCGAACTTGGGTTTGTTCTCCGATCTCAGTACCCCTCTGCTGAAGAACTTAAATCTTTTGTTGGAGATTGCCGGGCAGTGGCATAACACGTGTTCCGAGTTATAAGACCTGTTTATAATATTTTTTGGTAAGATCAAGTAATTGGAGAGTCATTGAAATGTTTGGAGTGATGTACCGCTTTGGTTACCTGGCTATGAAAGTGATGTTCCATTTGCCTCCACTTTCAAGCATTCCCAGGCTTTCATCTCCATTTTAAGTGAAGAAGCAGATGAACCTCAACAGGCTTCAGATCCTAAATACGAACTGATGCGACAATCCGAGTTTTGCTAGCTCATCTGCTCTCTCGTTTCCATCAATTCCACAATGGCCAGGAACCCAGTACAAATTGACTTGATTACTACAATTCATTTTTTGGAGTGATTGAACACATTCCCAAACATGCTTGGAATTGCATGTTGCTGACTTCAAAGCATTTAGAGCTACTTGACTGTCCGACATAATGCATATATTTGAATATCTATAGTTTCTGAACATTTCTCGAGAACTTGGCATCTAAGGTCCTGTTGAACTTTCTTGAGAAATGAGGGTCAATTTTGAAACATGGCGCCACTTTAATAAACGCTATCTTATTTATTTTTAAACCAATCGTTCTGAAAATTTCTGACTTATAATATTCTACGGAATTCTTCGTTTATGTATTACAATATTTTGTTTAAATCAGTTTAAAGTAGTTGTACAAAATTAAGTGACATATAAGGCATTCGGAGCAATTTTGACCCGGATTTCAACCCTTCGTGTAATTTTGAAATTTTAACTTTGAATCAATGGTTATGCACAATTTAAAAGGTTCTGGTCTCACAGCTGCATCAGATAAAAATAACAGTTCTGTTAACATTGTCCCCCAGGAATCTGCTACAGAGCAGAGGAAGTCTAAGTTTGGCTGTGTTAAAGTGAAACTGGAGAGAGTCTTTTTTCCATATGATCTATAGGTTAGATTTGTTATCACTTCATGATTTTTGAGACTAAAAAACACAAACAAAACAAAAAAACCAACGCTGAAATTGCTGGAGCAAACGACTCTTGAAAATTTCCTGCCTGAAGTCCTAATAGTATTTGAGGTTTGTGCTCAGAAAACTTCGGAGTGATAAAGAATTGATCCCGTATGCCCTTAACAGAAATGCATAAGAAACATTCCATTCTCATTGTAGTGGCGTCTTGAGCAAAGTTTCTCAGTGCGTTTCGTTTCGTCTTTTGATTTTATCATATTAGTTCCAAATCGTGCTGCAGAGATGGCGCTACAGTCTCTCTGCGAAAAGAAGATCTAGAGAGTTACCGTCGTGGGGCAAACTTGTTTGGAATATGAAATGTAGCCATTTGACATTATCAGATTAGTTCCATAATTTGTCGCAGAGATGGTGCTGCAATCATCTCTGTTAAATGAAGCTTTAGAGAGTTTGTGTAGTCGGTAAAGTTGTTGAGAATGTAAAATGTAGTCACTTGACATCAGATAAGTTCCAAATCACGCTGCAAAAATGGCGCTACAGCCAATCTTCCCAAATGCGAATCTAAATAGTTGCCGTCTTGAGCAAAGTTGTTGAAGATGTAAAATTAAGACATTTAACACCTACATACCTTATTTGCAAAATCAAGAATTTTGAGGTATAGCAAGCCATGTTCTGGTACCGTTCAAAATCTGGTCATTTTCCCGGTAGAACCCGGTTCTGAAAGGCTACCAGGGGTGGCCACAATGGCCGATTATTTCCAAATCGACCACCAATGGTCTTGTTTTGCAAAATCACGAAGTTTGAGTTGTCGCAAGCCAAGTTTTGGTACCGTTTTGATCCTGGTCAGTGTTTCGGGAAGGTTACTTACCCCACGGTTTCCCTGAATATATCTGAAACTACGTGAAATTCCGGAATATCCGATACTGTATAGACCATAAAGACCAATTTGAGATCGTTTGCAAATGGTTGCATCCAATTTGGTAAGATTTCGCAGTATGACATGCAAATGAAAATAATGATTTTTGCTAAAAGAGAGGTCAGGCGTGTAGGTGTTAAAATAATTACATTAGTGTTAGATCGTACCGCAAAGATAGCACTGCAGCCTATCTTTGCCAGTTCGCCATCTTTACGGCAAAATCTAGAACTAATATGATAGTTTAACAAGACGACAAATGACATAGAGATCTTGCCCCAAACTACAACCCTTTAGAGCTTCAATCAGCGAAGACAGACTGCAGCGCCATTTCTGCGGCATGATCTGGAACTAACATGATAATGTCCAAAGACGAAAAATTGCATACCGAGAAACTTTGTCGAAGACGACAACTCTCTGCAACTAATCTAGAATGATTTGTATGCAATTCTGTTCACACGTCGAAATCAAAACCTCATTCCCTTTGTAGCAGATTCCCGGCGGCAAATGTTACTGGAACCCGGTTTTTACACCACCTTTCAGATGGGGTATAAATATTGTGTCTTGGTTGAAATTCCATAATTCTAGAAAGCGATGAAATCTGGGTCAATAATGATCCTAATGTCTTATGTGTCAGTTTATTTGAATACTCGAAGAAGCACTTTGATTGTTGTTTTTTGTATTCTCCCATGCGCCGATCTCTGGTGACGTTTGTCAGAAGCAGATAATTTCTCATCTCCATGCGAAGCGCTAGGAGTGGACGGTAATTTATTGCTAGAACAAATAGACATGAAGAGAAAGTGTATTGATAGTTCCGTATAGGGAAACGGCAACGGAACAAATGTGTGAAATAGGCGGTGCATGCTATAAATAAACCCAACAGTGGGAGATAATTTTTCACCCGTATTAGGCAGTATTGGGAGACGGACAAATCGCTAGAACCAGAAAAAAAGCAATAGGTAGTATAAGAGCCCGATCGGTTGCATAACCTTTTACCAGTCAAAAGGATTTCCTCCCCCTTGCCTACCCTGCATTTGGTAGTATGGTAAAGGGTTATGTGCCTGATTCGAATACTACCGTTCAAATGCCCTCCGCTTGTTTTCAAACTTGTATCTTTCAATTTCAAAGCCTGCCGTTGTCCTATACGGAACTATCAATACACTTTCTCTTCATGTCTATTCGTTCTAGCAATAAATTACCGTCCACTCCTAGCGCTTTGCATGGAGATGAGAAATTATATGCTTCTGACAAACTTCACTCGAGGAAGATTAAGATAATAATAATAAACTGAACACTTCTGCAATGCATCACTAGTAAATGTAAGCAAATTCTTTTAAATTCTACTTTAAAAAAAACTTGCCCTTTGACAGATAGGCCTTCTTCGTCTGCAACTTCTTCAGTGTCATGTACGCAACTTGAAATGGACGTCGCAGTAGGTCTAGCAATGGAAATAGATGTTTTTGTGTGTGTGTATGCGTGTGTTTGTATATAATATACTAGCTGAACTCGGTGCGAGTGGTGCTACGCTTGCAACTAAATGAATGAAAATTTAATAGAATTTGCGCTTTTATAGTTGTTTTAGGAATAAGTTTTTTCTTAACTAAGAAGGGGTTCAAACTTCTATCCGAACATGCTTCATACTCGACAAATACACCATTTGTGTTTTAGTTGCCTGGATAGTACTAGTGTTTGGTTGATATTTGTGTTTCAATTGTATGAGTCTCAAACCATCATAAGAACCTTCTCAAGCCTCAAAATCTCCTGCATAGACATTTTCACGCCGATCGGTTCAGTAGTTTCCGAGTCAATAAGGGTCAGACAGAAATTCATTTTTATATATATTGAAATCCTGCCTACAAAAACCCCCACATGCCAAATTGGGTTCATGTGCTTGAGTAGTTCTCAAGTTATTCAGAAATTTGTTTACTATTTGATTCGGAACACCTCCTTTAATAAGGAGGAGGGGTCTTAAGCTATCATAGAAACACTTCTTGCCTTCAAAAACCCCCACATGCCAAATTTGGTCCCATTTGTCGGATCAGTTCTCGAGTTATGCAGAAGTTTGTGTATCATTTATATGATTGACATCACCCCCCACCCCCCCTCCCCCTCGTTCAGAGGAAAGAATTTCAAATCAGAAACATTCATTGGTTAAATATGGCTCCATCTTCTTGATTCGTCCTCGAGCGTTTGTGTTTCATTTGTATGATAGCCCTCCTTTTCAAATCATCATAGAAATATTTCTTGCTTCCAAAATTCCACGCATGCCAAATTTGGTTCCTTTTGCTGGATTAGTTCTCGAGTTATGCAGAAAACTGTCATTCATTTGTACGGAAGCCGTCCTACCAGAGAGGAGTAAATTTCTAAAATTCATAATTTCTATGTGTGTGGATTAGTTCTCGAGTTAGGTAGAAATTTGATTTTCATTTGTATGGGAGCCTACCCGTTTCGGATGGGGTGAACTATCATAAAAACCATCTCTAGAACCAAAAACTTCTGCGTAAAAATTCACACGCTGATCGGTTCACTAGTCTAGACTAGACAGGCAGATAGAAATTCATTTTTATATAAATAGATTCTACCTCTCAAATGACAAGGAGGTCACTTATAATCATATACTTTTTTATTACATGGTAGGTCGTCATTTTTGCTATCTGAAAATTTAGAATTTCCTGCACGATTGGTAAGTAGTTTCAACGTAAGAATATCAACGATTTCTGCAAAAAATTGTTTTCAAAGGTCCTCAGCAACCAACTTGAACGCTTATAATTTAGTCAATTGGCCGACTAAGTCATTGTTTATGAATTTATTATAAATTATGGGGTATTTCGTGTTTATGCTTCCATTTAGTTTCATTTTACAACTGAGCCATTCCTTTCCTTCAAATAAACCAAATACGCTCGTAAATGCTGCTAATATATATATCGCCAATAATAGAACAATTATTTTTACACCCAATTTTATTGGAACAATTCTCGAATAAACCACTAGCACTCTGGCAACACTTTCAAGCAGATAACGACAATTCTGTTGATTATACAGGGTGAGTGAGAATTTCGGTCAGTGTTTTTTAAACTTGTGTTACTAGATAGAATGAAAAGTTTTTAGTGTTTTTAGTTGTTTTCTTTAATTTTATTCAATGTAGTCCCCGTTTAGCTCGATACACTTATTCCAGCAATTTTCCAACTTCTTTATCCCGTCCGAAAAGTAGTTTTCCGGATGGTCTCAAAATACTCCTCCGCGGCGTTGTTGATTTCCCGTGTGAGCTGATTTTTTAAATTGATGAACAGTATTTTGAGGTTTCGAAACAGATTATAGTCCAAGGGAGTTGAATCGGGTGAAAAAGATGAATGCGGAAGCAATTGAAGCCATAGGTCCTTGATTTTAGCCGTGGTTGTGATGGTGGATCCAGGTTTCATCAAAAATTGCCAAAAGTCCTTCCGATTTCGCATAAGCAAGTCTACACTGTTTCGAAGTGCTCTCGCATTCGTGTTTTTAGTCAAGAGTGAGCATGCGCGCACCCAGCGGCAGGATAACTTTTTCATATGCAGAATCTCGCCTGAAATATGCCATGTGCGCTCAGCACTAATCTCTGTGGCATCTGCTAGCTCACGCACCTTCACTTTCCGGTCAGCCAACACCAGTTCAGGAACTTTTTTGACATTGTCCTCTGTAACCGCATCGGAGGGCCTGTCGGCTGGGGACTTGATCGGTAATGGAGTTGCGGCCACCACGATACTCTCAAAACCAATATATATCTGATGGAGCATTTTCCCCATAATACTTATCCAACATTTCTTTTGTTTCGTTCGCCGTTTTGTCTCCGAAAAATAACGGTTCATGAAAGACCGCAGATTATTTTTATTCATATTCAACATGATGCCAAATACGTCAACAGCAATCAGCTGTCACAACCAAACCAAGGGCACTAAATATGAACGGACGACAAGGCGCCATAGGCTTTTTTGCAGTAGTATCGCATTTTGGTGGTCAAGGCAACTTTTCACCAACCTCGTATTTTAGATGGGTTAATCACAGACCTGTTTGCATATTTTTCTTCAAGAGTGTATGAACATGTCAAAACGGCTTGCAAGTTTTATTTGAATGTTCATTCATTTGAGTCGTGATAATCATGACCTATTTTAAGGAAACTGAAACGACTCGAAATAAACGAATGCTTCATGTATTGCATCATCACACGCTACAAAAAAAAACGGTTCTTGGAAAACGCAGCTCAGGCCTGTCCGGAAGCCATCAGGTGAGAAAGCAAAATCAGCAAAATCCTGGTAACTCTGGCTGAAAGAAGGCCAAAGAACTCGCAGTCAACGATCAGGAGTATTGTGAAACACTACCTTGGACTGCATCAGTACAAAAATAAACGGCTGCATGACTTGACTGAACACCAGAAGATTGGAAAAGTTAAAAGATTGTGAACTCTGTTTTTGGACGAAAAAAATGTTCCTGCTACAGGATCACCACATCCAGTAAAATGTTCGGGTACATGTAGAACATCTTTTTGATATTCCACGTGGTAAACACGCTGTTCAAAGGTTCCAGAACGTTTCAAGGGTGATGGTTTAGGAATGTTTCTTGGAAACTTTGAAAGTTCATTCAACCTGGTGTTAAAACAAACAGGAAATAATAAATGGATAATGTTCTGAGGAACCATTTGCTTCTTTTCGTCAAGAAACACTACATAAATGCAACTTACTGAGACTCTACACCGTCAAACCCGGCAAAAACCAAACAGGCTAGGTTTTATGACAAATTTCCAGATTTTTTCCGTCAGAAGAATGGCCTCCCTCTTCACCTGATTTGAATCTTCTCGTCCTCTATACGTGGGACTACGTGCTGAGCAAACTGAGGAATACCAAAGGACTAGTCATGGAAGCTTTCAAGAAACGTTTGGTGTAAATATGGGATTGCATGTCTCATTGTCTCAAGTAATCGAGCGCGGCCACCTATGACGCTTTCCAACAATTAATGTGGCTGGCAATTAAGGCAAAGGGAGAAATATTTGAACTGATCTAAATTAAGGTTAAAGATTTACCAAAAAAGAAAATACATTGTACAGTTTGGCATTATTTTGATAACAATACTTCCAAAGCACTACTATTGGCCCAAGGTAGACATCCCTTCCAAGAGGTGGGAGACGTTTTGGGAATGCGTGATCTCCTCTTCATGCAAGCGATTCACGAATTCCTTCGTTTGTCTGATCTAAGAGTGTAATGTGATTACCCCCCCTTCCCTCCAGTCTAATCAATTCCCTACAATTGTGGCCCAGCTATACTATCGTTTTGTTTCCGTGCTACTTGTACTTGCCCACCTGAGGTTTAGTTTCTGAAAGGGACAGCAGGAATCGGGGATTTGGTAGCTGTCGCAACCGTGAGCAGCAAGTAATGGCTTAAATAAGTTACCTGCCTAGTGTAGTATCGGGTATTCGGATATGTGACGTACGGATAACAGCACCCCACTTCACACATCAAAATGCAATGCATTGTTAATAACAATATTGATTATCGGCTCCGCAAAGTGTAAAACAAGTTTGAGCCTTGCAAATAAATGAACTTATTAAACAGAAAAAAAAACTTTGCAAATTAAAATTCATGCATTTTATTTTTACGACCATATACTTCGCTGACTGGAATTTCCACTCACACTGTAAAGAGATAGAGGAGCAAAGAGCAAAAAATTCGAAACAAAATAGTCGAGAGGTCGAAAGTAACATTTACAAACAATGATATCTTGCATATTTTTCTGGGATCTACTTGCTCCCACAAACAAAATACCCCATAAACAGATGGAGGGAGATCCCATCGGTAGTGGACATAAATGGCAGCAACCTGGCATTTCCATGAAATTTACGTTTGAAGTCATTATTTACAATTGTTACTTTCGACCTTATGACGCTTTTGTCTAGAATTGTAAGTAAATTAAAACGTCAGATTTGTGTACGACTCTGAGAAAAGACCGACAAAAGGTGAATCCCCTTATTTGTCACGAAGTAGACTGCTTTCAATTAACCACCGAAGGAGCCTTTGGAAAAGGTCAAAAAGTCACGGATAAGTTCTGACACATCAAAGAAGAAGTAGAAGAAGATAAAGTATCATCCCTCAATAGCCTCTTTTTCTCCACCGACAACAAACAAAATCCAGTTCTCTATTCGGTGGCCAAAAAGCAAGAATATTGAAACAGAATAAAAAGGAATCAAACATATTTGTCATCCATTTGTGTCATCTTTCTACCGAGAAATTGGGTTATTCGGAATCACCGGCCGCAACGCACGGCCTTTGGGACTGGCACAAAGGAGCCCAAACATGTTTACCCATCTACCTTGGCCCAGACATCCGAGCCTTGCCTTTGATATGGCGTGTGGTTGGTAACACGACTTTTGGCTCTCCTATTATTCACCGTCTCGTTTGTGCATCCGATGAGGGAAATAGCGCTCTTAGCCTCCGGAAGGAAACCGTAAAAGACGGCACGTGTTTTCGGTTGATTTGTACCGGGGGCAGATTTATCTTTTCTTCGCTTCCACCGGTAGCCGAGTCGGTCGGACGTTGTCGTCATCATCACAAGGTTCTCGTGTTTCACTGGCCTACCTACCTACCTGGGCTTTTCGGTGGGTAAGTGTTATAGCTGGCAGCCGGAAATGTGCGAGTAAAATTTATTTCCCCCGTGTTTCCGGAGCTTTGGGTGGCTTTGAGTGATGATATTCTGCCACTTTGGGAACGGAAGGCGGCGGTGTGAGTGTGGGCGGCTCCGCTTATTGACTGTGTGTATTGACGCACTACCATCGGATGCATTAGAGGCGACAGGCAGGATCAAGTGCTGGCGCTGATAATGCGTAGATAAATAATCTTGGTCAAGACACAATATAGTTTATTCGATGCTGATGGTGAAACGTGACATCCGGTTATTACCCGAAACGTGTTGTTGTGGTTCGTCGAAAGCGTTCGATGTTTTCGTCGTCGTCGTTGTCGTCAACACAATGCACAGTGAGATTTGTAACAAGCTAGTTTATTTCGATTTATTTTTCGGGATATTTTTTCCAGCTCCTTGCGGAGACTGTTTTATTTTTTTAAACGCAAACGTTAAGAACTAGTCAGTAAACACTTTTTCTGAAGTCAATGTGATAAGCGATGATGATCAAAATGATAAGCGGATTTATTCTTGATTTTGTCATGGTTTTATAGAGATATGTAGAGATTCCTACAGTTGTGTGAATGTACCTAGGACCCGGTACTTAGACAATTTACACCGCAACTATTAGAGGAAAGGCTTGTAAGATGGAACAGCGCCACTTTTGACATTAATAGAGATAACACGATCGCGCTGACAAGTGTTAACCTCATTTTTTTACTATTCTTCATTTTTCATTTGCTTTTGGAGTGAATACACCCGTTTAAGCTCTTCCATGTTTCATTGTTCGAAAGTGGTGGAATAATTAAAATAGGGTATGTGTCCCTTGACTCAGCCTATTATGCAACCATCGATTACATTTTTGATTATAACTCTTAAAGTTTTCAAGCTGAAGGCGAGATTCAACTAGTTCTACACTTGCTAAGATATGCTTGATAAGACATTTGGTAGTTTGTATCACGAAAAGTTACACACCTCTTTTTATAAAGTCAGAAACTTTCAAGGGATATGGATTTAATGTCGGTCTATAAGCACTAAATTGGGTCTATTCATGGATGCAACTTCGTCCCATTCGATGGATTTATTACTAAATGCAGTCTTTGTACGGTTTTTTTTTCTAATTTTATAAATTAAGGCATTGCTAGCTGTATTCGATTTACTTAATACAACATTTGACAAAACAAACTAAAGTAAAACTGCCTCGAAACACTTAACTGATGTTCAGATATGATTTATCAGTCACTCAATAATGAAAACATTATAATTTACTATATAATGATTTTCTTCCTTTGATTTGTGTTAAGATGAGCCACTTGAATATAAGCAACCACAAACACATGCATTTCCACTTAAAACTTTACCAATAACAACCTTTTTACTACGTTATTGATACAACAGGCCATAGTTGGGAACATACAAAAAAATATGTCCCCAACATTGGGTCTATGGTTTCTTTGTAAAATAATTATTGTTTTAGCTATGTGAACAGTTAGTTTGTAACGTGTAACTATTTTCTGCACATCCAGACTGCATGACTTGCTTTATCGAATTAATTAAGCCAAATTTAGATCACTTGAAGATCGTATAGATCATCTTTTCAGCATAACCAGTGAAATCATGATGCCCCAAAAGTTCAAGAAATCGAAAATTACGTGAAAGTGAACAACTTTAAGTTGATTAATATTGTCTTAATTGCTTCGGATTACATCGGTCATTCTAATAACAACATGATTTTGTTGATTATTGCTGAATTAATGACATATTTGGTACATAGGCCGAATGAAGGAGCTAGGCTAACATTACATCCCCTTACCCTAGTAATTATTTCTTGTGCTTAGTGAGTGTAAATTTCCCATCGATATCAAAAGGTTAACATTTGTGTTGGCTAGCATTTTTGGTGTTTTTCTATGATCCAAAGGCATTTCCAAAGAAATCGTAAAGTGAAACAAATTTTTGATGTTTTGTGTTTATGGCGTCATGTTTGTAAGATGGAACACTGTTGAGCTTATACGATTGAACACATTTTTTTCAGTTTAAAACATATGAATGACATTTTTAATGTTTAAAAATGCCATGGAATCAATAATAAATTGAAATATAACAATACATACTTTGAAATTGCAATATTGGATGGATTTCGAAAATAGGCCATAACGTTTTTTTGATGACTATAAATTATCAGTTCCTTAAGCAAAATTGAAGCCTATTAGTTCTTCTTTCGAAAGATGTCTTTGGATCCGCGAAAAGATAAAAATTATACATGTTACAAGCAAAAAACGGATCGTGTTCCACCTTACAAGCCTTTCCTATATTAAAAACTTCGTTATTTCCAAACGGTGGATGTCAGATATAATTTATCAAATATTATATTCTCTTACTATTATTGTGAATACAAATACTAGTCTCACTAGGTCTTAATGTTAATGCTTTTTTTTTTATTCATGTATCGATTCATCAAGAGACTAAAACGTTCAATTTAAATGCGAAATTAATGTTTATTAAGGGATGGAAAGGTCAAAACTTGGTCAATTCAAATATGACGTAGTTTTTTTAATCGTGCATTTCAAAAACTTGAAGACCCCTTATTTTGGAGTTGTATACGTATGCTGTAGCTTCTTCTGTACGAAAACCCACGTTTTCTTCATGTCTTCCTCTGATTTGACCTCCTTGGAATGCTTCCATAGTGCTTGCTTCATAATAGCCCAGTATTCTTCAATGGTCCTTAGCTCCGGTGCGTTGGAGGGGTTCATGTTCTTGGGTACGAAAGTTACCCTTTTTGGCTTCGTACCACCCTAGGACAACATTAGAATATCGGCACGAATCTAAATCCGGTTAGAAGATCGTAGGGCAACAGAGGAAGCAGACGCTTCTGTAGACGCTCCAGACATCTCCCCGTCATTTATAGTCCCGGTAGTCACGAACTCCGTCTGCCACAAACTTTCAAAGTTTTTACTTCCTCTCTTTCTCCGGAACATCAAACTTGTCTTGGGCGGTGAAGAACAGTCGTCCTTGAAGCTGCTGGAAGTCCGCCTTGACGTAAGTCTTATAATCCATGATTAGACAATGGATTTCGTCAGCATCTGGGTGGACAGATTCTAGGCCCGTGACTTTCCCAGTGTATTTTGCCATTCGTCACAATTCGGAGCCTCCTGCACTTTGCACGTATACAGTCCCTCACGGCCCTTGGCTTTCTGAACGAAAGACTTGGACAGATTCAGCTTTTTTAGTCACATCCCTGACCTAAGCATTGGGATTCTTCTTAAACGCTTTCAAGACACGCTTGCCATCCAGATCACTAATAGAACATCTATTGGGACTTCATGTCTCTTTCCGTTCGATGCTCAGAGTTTCGTAGTAACGTTTAATCACCCAACACACCGTTGACTGCATGATTCCAAGTTGTTTTCCGATGTTCCGATGAGAGTTTTGGATTTTCCAGTTGCTTGCGCAAAATCAATTCGCGACATTGCTCTTCGGGTGACGCCATTTGTTCCAATTTATGAAAAACGGACAGCGATAAAAAAAAAACACTTTAAACTACTTCCACCCAAATTTTCAAGAGAAAATACCCAATGATCATTTAATTTACAAATAGGACGAACCAAAGAGCAGTAAAGTGCCTTCAGACAATAAACGTCTTTGAAGTTTTTAGCGAAGTGGAAGATAAATCCTTGCTGAGATGAGGCCTTAGAGAAGATATTGGGAATGTGGTTCTCAAATGACAGATCTGGGTCGAGCGATACTTCCAGATCCTTGACTGTTGAGTCACGTCCCAAGCGCGTTCTTCGAAGGATGTAGTCGTGGAAATGAATCGCATATTTTGGGCCAAAGTAGATAGACGAGCATTTAGGTACATTGGTGCTGTTGATTTGACACTAGTCGTCGAATACTTGCAGTTCCTGCTGAAGAAAGTGGGCGTCTTTTGGACATTTGATGACGTATCTTAAGCGGACGTCATGAAGCTGTAATTTCAGGCATCTGAAAACCATGTTCACGTCGTACATTTATAACAAGAAAAGGAATGCACCAAGGTGGGTGCCTTGGGAAACGCCGGATGCTACTGTTTAGATAGAGAATACAGCAGGTTTTAATGACGGGACGGAGTGATTTGTAACATTAATGTTTATAGTACTCTGTTGTATTTTGTATCTTTTTATTTATGTGTGTTGTATTTATGTTCACGACTTGTAAATTGGCAGCACTTTGTTTGAGTAGTTGTTTCACAGAAATTGAATTTTTGGGTTTAATGGTTTGCAGTAATGGTGTCAGACCAAACAATTCACGCCTGGTAGTCATTAATAGTATGCCATTTCCATCAGAGGCTAGAGATGAGTAAATGTCTTGGACTTTTTCGTATTTCCGTCGCTTTGTTCCACCATTTTCTTCTATTTCATCACTTTCGTATCGTCACAATGAGTCACTATAAATTTAAAGTACTCATCATCCTGAAATTCAGCACGCCTACATTTAAGAGCCATGAAATGAGATACCTGACGTATGATAGACTTTGAGACGCAATGTGAATAAAGATTAGCTTTTGTCTGACTATAACTGTGAACGGGCGTGTGTGCATTATTTGAGAGATCCGAAACACGACATTACACTGGCGAACAAGGTAAAAATTAAATAATTTTGCGGAAGAATTGTTATATTTGGCTCGGTATCGTGGGAGGTAGCATAAGTAGATGGAAAAAGAGAATATATAATGACTTTTAAAGTGCGTTTTCTATGGTTGAGAGGATTCGAGATGACGGAGTAGAAAGATTGCGCCGCTGAAAGAAAAAGAGGTTATACACAGTGAAGAGATGATTGAAAATCAATGCATCATGGTTTGTGAGTTGCAGTTGTATTAGTAGATAAAAGATAAATAATGAAACGGACTGTGAAATGTTGGTGCTGCTGTACACTCAGGCAAATAAACTTAAGAATTTCAATGAACCTTACACCTTATGAACGATGCTTTGGAATTTATGACTGACTATGAATGTATTTTGTTTGACGACGTTGTTCTTGTACGCTGTAAGCTTTCCTGATTACAAATGTTGATGTGTACTAGTAGGCGAGTCACTGGATCCATAACCTCAACGTCCAAGGTTCGAATACAGGTTGCTTCATATATTTATTTTTATTTATTATTTTTCTATATTAACTTTATTATATTTAATAAGATAAATGTATGAAATTCATTCTGATTTCTTATAGCATATAATTAATCATCATACAATTTTATGAATATCGAAAGTTTATTTTGCTGAGTGTAGCGAAGAACATGTGTGATATGAGACCATACGACAGTGATCCGTAAGAGCATATAATATGAATTCCTAGTGTGTTAAGCAGAAAAGAGAAGAGGGTGATGACTACAGAGCCAAATGAAAACGAACTGATAATGTGTACGGCTAGAAGACTGTAAAGCCCAAACGTAATGTGGCCGGAAACGGATCGAAAACGGCAAGTTTGACAGTTGTCGCAAATGACGTCGATATGTCCAATCAACTTGGATCTGATCAGGTCTCTATCCGACAAGCGAGTTTAGTCAGATTGGGCTTTTTCACTACCTTTATCACTGCGTTCGAGCCTTAAGGTCCATGTCATTAGGATAGTGAGGTTTGGTCTAAAAAAAGAAAGACAAATGTCAAAGGTTTGGTATTGGAAATGTGGTGAAATTTTTCATATATTTTTATTAATGTGTGTGAGTTTCATAAAACTTAACTCCACAATAACAAAATGGAGTATACGCTGCTGCTATGTTGGTATAAACCAAAGATATTAGAAAACCAATGTGTGAATGCATACTTTATTGCTCACTAGGGTTGTTCTACAATGTTCATCCTAATCGAAATATGGACAACATCATCAGGCTATTCTTTTTCAGATTCTCGTCGACAGTATGAACGTACACAGTTTCGATCTTTTGAACCTAATGGCAGAGCAAACTGGGGTTCACAGTTCAATCCACATTCTCCCCGTCAGAGATTTTGGGATCGTAGACCAAACTGTGGCTTTGGTTGCGGACGTCGAGGAAATCTGAGAAGAAGTCCAGCGTGCATTGCCAAGGATGCACGGTGCCTGAAATGCAAAAGGACAATTTTGCACGAAATGAGTGATTGGGGATCAAAGTGACGCTTCCGTTCCAGCGAAACGCGTCAAGGTGAACGTACCGGTTAAAATGGTTGAAAATAGATGGCGGATGACAACGATGCAGGGATTGGCTATGTTATGGGCGAGAATGTATTTCGATTCAAAATCGGAGGTGTAGGAATTGTGATGACAATCGATGTGAGAGCCGCAGCGAATCAGATTGATCTTCCCACGTGGGAAAAGTTTATGGTATGCAAGGCAAAGCTGAAATTCGACAGCCAAGTTGATCGCTCAAGGCATATGGGTCGTCACGTCCTCTCGATATGGTTTGCATGTTCACAGCGGAAATTGACCGTGATGGAAATAAAGTTGAAGCTGTATTTTATGTTACCCGAAATGGAAAACAGAGTCTAATGGGAGACGAAACGGCTAAGAAACTGAAGGTATTGATGATTGGATTAAATGTGGGATCAAATCATCAAATCAGGGCATTTTGGTGGAAATCCCAGTAGATCCAAACATAAAACCAATAAAGCAGCCTTATAGACGTGCACATTTAGCTCTCTAGGACAAGATTGCTGAGAAACTACAAAATCTGTTAGACCGAGATATTATTGAACACACAATTGAGAGATTCGACTCGGTGCTGATATGCACAGAGCAAACCAAGCTGTCGTCAGAGAAACTTATCCTGTGTAAAAATTGTGGAGGAACTTTTCGGTGGAATAAATGGTACGATTCACTTTTGGAAGCTGGACATCAAGGAGGCGTACCATCAGATTGAAATTTCTGAGCGATCAAGAGAGATCACTACATTCATTGCAAAACATGGGCTGTTTAGGTAATGTATTCGTATTTTCGTTGGTTTTCATAAATCCTATCTTGAGTAGAACAATAAACTGGTTTATCAACGATCTCATTTGTATTTGTTCATAATTTTAAAGAAAAACTTCGTGAATTCATTCTTTCAACAGATGCAAACGCCTAATGTTCGGAATAAGCTGTGCTCCAGAGTTATTTCACCAGGCGAAAGAAATTATTGTCACAGGATGGGAACAAGTAGTTGTAGTTGTTTATCTAGACGACCTATTGGTTACAGGACGATCTCAAATCGAGCACGATTCAGGATTAAAGCAACTGCAAAACCGTTTGCAAGAATATGATATTCTCTTAAATGATGAAAAATGTGTTTTCAACGTACCCAAGATAGAATTTTTGGGGCACGAGTTGTCCAGCGAAGGTTTCGTCCAACGAAGAACAGGAAAGCCTTTTGTCAAGGCTATCAGTTTCAAAGCCGACCGAATTCAGTGTCACGGATGAGGGTTTTATATATCAATTAGCATTGGCTGGAACTCCACATGCATCCAGATTACAGTTCAAGAAGTCACACAAGAAATACAAAAGGATGAGATACTGCAAAACGCGATCACGTTAAGAAGATGAAAGTAGGGGAGCATGCAGACAAGGGAGAATGATGATGTGTTTGTAGGTGATAGATTTGTTGTTAAACAAATTCAGAAGTACAATAAACTTTCAACGACGTTTGATCCTGAAGAATTCACCGTCTTTGCTCGCTGGGGCTCGAATGTTACACTAAAATCAAATTAATCATTCATAGAAATGTGTCTCACGTAAAGAAGCTGCTTGTAGACAATAATGACAACACGGGTAGAACGGAAATCACTCATACGGATACACATGACAAAACGGGTCGAATGGATGCTACTCACACGAGTAAATTGGCGATATCTCTTGGAATGAATTGTACTAATGGTAAGACCTGCTCACGATCTACCAGAAGAGGTGTGTTCTCGTCCAAGGAGGGAATCAAGGAAACCAACATTTTTTAAAGATTTTAGAACTAACGGTGTTGAACAGTTTTAAGAAAGGGAGGAATGTAGAATCATCACATTGAGTCCACCGTAAATATAAAATACACATGATCCAGAAATTCAGCACACCTACATTTAAGAACCTTGAAATGAGATAGTAAATGAGATGTATGATAAACTTTGAGGCGCAATGTTAATAAAGATTAGCTTTTTGTCTGACTACCACCGTGAGCGGACGTGTGTGCGTTATTTAAGAGATTCGAAACGCGACTTTACAAACACCATTACGCAATTCGGTAAAAGCGGGTACTAAGTTTGAATTTGACGAGAACTACAGAACGAGAGTCTCGCTACCATTGTTTCGAATTGGAAGCATTGGATATAATTTATGCTTTACGGAATTTCCGAGTTTACCTAGAAGGGATTCCATTCCGAACCATTACGGATTTAATTGCTATGACGCTTAACAAGAAAAGTATCAATGCTAAGAGATGAGGTTTAGAGTACGAGAACTACCATTATACAATTCAGTACCGTAACGGTAAGTTCATGAATCATGTCGATGCGTTGAGTCGCATTCCGAGTAGTGCTAACCAAGTTGTTTCCGGTATTAGCCCTGTTGATATCCAAATCCAACTGCAAGTATCACAAGGACGTGACCCTTTAATCCTCAAATTGAGAGAAGAACTCGAAAATGGAGTTGTGAAAATGTTCACCTTGGA